>MU825916.1:521688-552376 GCA_029204205.1 Desmophyllum pertusum
AAAACATTTGTTATGTATGATTCAAACTTACATATTTTCTTTTTTAAATTAAATGCTGAGGGGATTTTATGTAAAACTCCACTTTGAACAGCATGGTAGGTACAGTTCATGTCATTATTGCCACCTGGGCACATCATTATTTGAAAACCTTGTTGCTTTTGTCATTGATACTTTTTTAAAAACTTCACTGAACTGAAAATAAAAGCATAACTTTTAAAACAATAATAAACATCAACAACAAGAACCAAGGAAAATATAAAAAAGGTCACTGACTTCTCTTCTGGTCAATATTATACATGGAAGAACCAGGCGCGGATCCAGACCCAGCTTTACACATGTTTTAATTTACGGAAAATTGGTCAAATTTTCCAAAATGACTCCAAATCGAGGGAAATAATGATTATATTTTTAGAGAACGTTTGCAGGGCAAAATTGCCTCCGGACCTTCCTTCCATAAATTCGGCACTCAGAGTCTAGTACAAAAAAACCGCGTCCCAGTTTTTTTCCTGGATCCACCGCCTGAGAACAGTGGAGTGTCATACAGATTACTGTTTTAAAACCGCTCCTTAGGGTGATGAAATTTAAACTGGAAGCACCACCTGGTGGTGGTCCAATGAAACCTGTTAAAATAATATTAGTTAGTGCGTAGTCTTATTGTATCAATGAGAAGCCAGGCTACATGGGGGAGGTCGGGTTCAAAGAAACACCAAAACCTAAACAAAAAAAACAAAGTGTAAAAACGTGGCCATGGGGGTGCTTTATTGCCAACAAAGGTTCAGACCTTCTGAATACAGAAGGCCTGATGACCGGTGGCAGATTTATAAATGTAGAGCCTTGAAAAGTTGTGTGAGGTGGAAAAGATCTCATAAACGCTCAAGAAATCGTGTAAATTTTGTAATTTATCACAACAGCCTCATTAATACACTCCATAAAGAAAATACAAAAGAATTGAATGTTTAATAAATATCTGTAAATCACCCTGATTTACATAAACTTTTCCCTTCAATTTACTCGCCTAAAATGATTTGTATAGCCAAGATAGCTCGATAAGCATGAAACATTTAGGATGCATTTGTGTTGTAAAGCTCGATGCAATATTCGCATCTGATCTGATAGGACCCTGTATGGGGATTTAACAATGGCTCGCCCAATTGTCTATAACTTAGTAACAGTGGAAACCCCGGTTAATACGACCCCCATCGGGCCATGAAAATTTTGGTCGTATTAACGGGGTTGGCATCGTATTATCTGGGGTAGGCGTCAAATTTATGGTGGCTTATACCAGATAACTTCCGCTAAATAATGCCCCATGACAGACTATACCTTTTAATTTCCGCTATAAATTGAACACAGCTAATCATAATCTAACTTTATAAACCAGATACAACATTCAACTAAAACTGCCAGTTACTCTTTGTCAGATTTGGTCCTGTTTTTCATTCAGTCAGTCTTCACCAGGCATTTTGACTGGTCGTAATTAACGGGGTAAATTTTATAAAGAAAAATAATGACTGAGGAAAAGTCGTGCATGTAAGGAATGAATGACAACTGAAGGGTGGTCATTGGTCGTAATAAACGGTCGGTGGTCGGATCTATTATTAACAGGGTTTTTACGTGATAAAGGAAAAATGAAGTGGTTTCAAAGGCTTTTGTTTCGGGCCACAAAAAGAAGTGTCGTTTAATAACGGGTGCGTGGTCGTCATTGTAATATGGCAGGGGTTCCACTGATATAGAACAATACTTGTTTTAATCGTGGGAATTTATCATTTATTTGGGGGGGAGCAGACTGTTATACTTAGGCTCAGTCACAGTGACAACAACAGTTCTCGGGTGAAGCCATTGCGTGTTGACACAAATACATGTAAGGGCTGTGAAGGAGGAACTAAGATACCCGTGGGAAGGTTAATCCTTGTGAAGTTTTAGTGTGGGGGTGTGCCGCTTGGGACTCGGAACCCCTTACCAAAAAAATCCTTACGCTTTCCCAGACTCACTATTTCCAGTACAGAAACTTTTTCTATTATGAAAGTTGCTATTACAGTCGCTATAATGATTTGTTACGTAAGATTCTTTCAATTCTGAGTGTCAATGGGCTATTGCATTAATATCCGTACCCCCCCTGTTGAGGACTTGTCTTTTATTATGTAGAACCCTCAAGAATTCCTAGAATCAGTTCACCCTCAAGAATTCCAAGAAAAATCAGTTCACCCCCTATAAGAATTCCTTGAAAAATCAGTTCACCCCCTCAAGAATTCCTTGAAAACGCAGTTCACCCCCTCAAGAATTCTTTGAAAAAATCAGTTCACCTCAAGAATTCCTAGAAAAATTATCTCCTTCCCCCAGCCTAACCCCTGAAGAATTCCTTTGTTCTTCCAGCTTAACCCCTGAAGAATTCCTTCCTTCTGCCAGCCTAACCCTGAAGAATTCCGCTGTTCCTCAACAGGGGGGGTACGGCATATTTAATGCTATAACGTATAACCCAATTCCTATTCTAGACTAAATTCTCCATACCACTGATGAGGTTACTGGTACATGATGCCCTATTCTAGACCAAAACTCTCTGATTTCTATACTCTACGGTATCCCAACCTAAAACTGCTTGAAAACAATACCCTTCACAGCGGCACATACGTATAGGTACCCCCCCCCCCCCCCCCCCCCCCCCCCCAAGGACTTGACATGCAGTGGTGTGCACTGCACTTGACTGGAGCCTAATAGGCTGGTAAAAGGAGCGATTGCAGAATACCCCACAACTTGGATTCACTTGTGTCGGCAGTTGCTTCCCTCTCCCTGCTTTGGCATTAAATACTTGCCAATATAGCTTAACTTAAGCTTATTGTGAAGGATAAAGTTGTAGCATGAAAACAATAACACAACTTACCAGGAAATAATTCGTTCGTGTTTAATTTGTTTAACACAATCATTACACAACTAAATCGTATTATTAAACACTTACACATCAGACGGAAGAAATCATGGTATTTTAAGGATGGAAGAATCAAGGAAGCTGATACAATCCGCCGAGAGCAGTTTCGATCCAGCTGTCGATCTTCCACAACTAGAAGCAATCAAGTCTATCGGAGATTTTGTGCCCATTGAACTCACACTTCTCGGCTTTATGCACCTTGGATTAAACGTCGCTGAATTCTAAGCTTTAAACTCCGATGATTTTGTTAGTACAAGTCCAAAGCATTAGCCCTTTCGTGGAATCGAGTGGAGTTTTATCAGGAAATATCTGAATGGCAGCCATTTTCTTTTTACAAAAAATAGTAAAGTCACGTGGTCGCGCGTCGACCAATCAGACATTTTTCGCCAGTGAACCAGACCATCCCCCATATAAAAGTGACGGGGATGCTCGTCGTCTCATTTAGGGTGTAAATTGGGACGAAACGCCGATATTTTTAGCCATCAAGGTATCGTTTAGGGTTGCACGCGAATAAATAATAAAAAAAAATCACCGTCATGTGTTGGTGGCCTCATTACCAGAGGACGATTGCAACTAATTAAAGTCACTATAACCAGAGGTCTATAACTAGAGGTTTCCATCTAGCATTGCGCGCGGCCCATCAGATTCGCAGTTAGGCTATTTTTAGACATTTTTCGCGCGAAACCAGCAGCCAATCACGCACCATGCCTGACAAAAATGGTCAGTGAACGCGCTAGCTCGACAATTTTTGTTCAGACGGTTTGTTCGTCGATTGAAACGCTGGCTAAAATTATTAAGTAAAAAACCTTGGCCCTTCTAAATCAAACAAAAGTTAATTCCACTAAATAATGCACGAAGTTTGAAACGAAATATTTAATGGGAAATGCCTGTAAAATCTACAACTAATGCGACTGAAAGAGCACTAAAGGCAGCCTGAAATTAATTTACCGGAAGATCCGACAATTAATTCGTCCAAAGAATGAAAACCTGTTTACAAACACAAGTTTAAGCTTAGTCTATTCAGTATTGTTACCTTGTATTTCGAAGAGGCTTGTCAATTCCAGCTGAATTATTTTAAAATCAGCACAATAAATATCCATGGTCAGATATATAAAGCTTATAAGCTTACGGCAGTTCGTTACAGTTTAAGCGTTCGTGACAGTTAATCATTCAAAGATCACTTCACAGTGAAATTCTCTTCGGAGACCACTCTCTTTCTTTCCATCCATGTAGATAGTGAGGGTTTCCTTTGTTCTTTTACTTCAATGAAACTTGAATTTTAAGCTCAGACGTTCGTTAATTCTGTAGTCGCGCAAGTTTTGCCCGCCGTATACATGTAAACAAGTGAAACCTTCGGCTGCGTATAGCTGTCCGTTCAACTTGTAAAATGAATATAATGTTCAGGTCCACAATTATTTCGAATCTTCCCATGTTAAGCTAAACCATCTGCACAATTTTCCAGAATATACGAAACTTTGGAGAAGATTGAGCGAAGATTAATCCGTGGAGAAAACTTTGTCTTGCTTTCTTTTCATTCAACTTGCCAACTGGACACCGCGCCAGAAGTTTAGCCGCCGAATTCATACAAATCATGCTTCATTTAGACTGAACTGAAAAAATCACTCAGTCGATTCATAGTTTTACAAAAAAGTATACCGAAGTTTGACCTAAATTTTAGTGAAGTATTTAAACGGCAATTATTACATTCTGCTGTGACGCTTTTCGCTTTTCCTTGGCCGGCAAAGTTTCTGCCTTTGAGTAGCGCTCGCATATCATTAAAAATGGTTCAACGTGATTGGCTGCTGGTTTCGCGCGAAAAATGTCTAAAAATAGCCTAACTGCGAATCTGATGGGCCAAGACCCAATACCAGAGATGGAAACCTCTAGTTATAGACCTCTGCTATAACTCTTGTTTGTCTGTCTTTCTTAGAATGGTATCTTTTAGGGGTCAAATAAAGCTTGAGCCACGCCCAGATTGGTCTCCTGTAGGGGTTTAATTCAAAATTACCGACGAGCATCCCCGTCCCTTTCATAAGGGAGTCCCCCCCGGGGGAAATGCTCGCAAGGACCATTCGATACCCCAACATTGGGACGTTTGACTAGAAATTCTTGACAACGTAATCCCTCTGAACATGCCAACTTCAAACACAACAGCAATAAACTTTATTATATACGGAGGGGCTTATTTTCGGAATTTTACGGTATTGTCGGACTCGACATATCAAAAAAATACTGTATATCATACCCCGTGTTCAGTTCGAGTTGCACACGCCCCTCTAACACGCGCTCGTGCCACACCAGGCTAGTACATTACAGTGTGCGAATCAGAAAAGCGTGAACACTTTGATTTAACGTTTAGATTTTCCTTTGCCAAAAGTTGGTCTATTTTTGTTGTTGTATTTATTTTATTGCTATTTTCGCAAAGATTTTCTGCAAAAAACAAAGTGTACATTTGAGTTTCTTGACTGTCCTTCTAGCTGTTTGACAACCTCGTTCCCAGGGCTTTTCCCTTCTAAATTTTGCGGGGCGGGAAAATTCCACGCTTTTTTATTCGCACAGTAACTCGGATTGAAAGAGTTGTCCAAAGGTGCAAATATGTCCGAGAAATAAATAAAATAAAATAAAATAAAAATAGGCATATCTAAAATAACACTATTTAAACTATCATATATAATAAATTACAATAATTGAAATACTGAGAAATTGAATATATAATTAAAAAGTACAGTTCACTCTGTTACAGCTATCCTTGCTTCTGATTGGATAGTACGCGCCAGGGGGGGCTAGCAGCGAGGCCTGGGACCTAGTATATATGATTGCACATTTTAGAAATTTGGCCGAGCGAGACTAAGTAACTGGTTTGTTTCAAATAAACATGGCGGACGATGGCTGACATGACGTGCGTTCGTGTTCGTTCAGAAATATTTTGGCGATTCCACGTCCAAACATCTATGGGAACGATTCGGTCGCTGTTTAACTGAACTTTGGTCATTGTGGGACACCATGGATGAACATTCCACAGCAAACTCCCGTAGAGGTACGTTTTCTCGAATGATTGACAGATTTCTTTACTTGTGCGATCATGTATAGCGGAAAAGCGGCAACATCAAAGGGCGCTGCCTGCCCCCCCTGGTACGCGCGTACGAAAGAAAGTGAAATAATTAAAAGTGGTCGGACTCCTTGCTGACGTTCTAATATTTAGTTACAGTAATTCTAAAGGAATGTTAGCCAGGCGCGGATTCAGACCAGTTTCACCGTTTCACGGAAATCGGTAACATTTAACAAAGACTCAAAATCGCGGGAAATGCGGGCATTTTAGAGAGTGAAAATCTAAAAACTTTTCCTGGGGGAGAATGTCTCTTTTCTTGAATCCGCGCCTGGTCAGTGCCTAACACGTGGTAGCTCGACTTTGTTGCTGTGAGTAAAGTTGTCATGTAGGACGGGTGTAGGCCCACGAAACAATTTGTACACCAGGATCTCTTTTAGCACATGATCAGCTAGGTCAGCTAGAATCCTTCTGTTTTTCAAGCTTGTCAATTTCATTCTTTCCAGAAGTACCCAACTCCGCGGATAATGAAAGAGGTGTTCACAGAAAACAGGGTGAAATAACTTGATGTAGAATGATCAGTTCTGGCACAAGAGGGGTTTTGCATCAGATTCAAACAAACAACAAAACGCGATCGTTTTACAAGACGTGGAGGATGATGGGAAGGGGAGAAAGGAGACGTAACATTTTTAATACAGTCAACTCTCTCTGATCGGGACACTATGGGCCAGGGCCCGCGCACTTTTTTGAGTGGGGGGGGGGGGGGGGGGCTAATGCGAACGCGTCAGCGTGAGCCATCTAGGGGGTTCCGGGGCATGCTCCCCCGGGAAAATTGTGAATTTAAGTCCTCTGAAATGGCTGGAAATGCATCTAAAATTAACAAGCGTGGTTCAGAGAGAGTTGTCCATTTTTCCAAAAAGCAATCAGAGATTTTTCGTAGTTATTTTCTTTCCAACAGCCAGAAGCCTTCGTTAATTATGCTCATTTTACCACGTGCGCTTCTCTGTTGGTTATCACGCAGGACTCCCGTGTCCCGCGATGTCCCAGAGCTGTGTATAATTCTCAGTTTAAAGTATCTATGGCGATAAAATGATGTCATAAAAACGTTTCTCTATAAAACACAAGATACAACTGCTCAATAGCATAAAGTCAGTCAACTCAAAGTTATCTTAACTCTTGATATTTGTTCCGTTGTAATCGCGTCTACTTTGCTAATGGTCATTGCAACTTTTGTCCTTTGCGAACTACTGCAGATCAAAAAGAAAATTGTATCACCGACTTCCAGTAAAAAACGCTTTTACGTCGGCTCTAATATTTTAATGATAAACTCTACGCTTGTAGCTCATGTAGCTCCCATTCTAGTCCTCCAAGAGCTAAAGGATCAGAAAGTCTTGGAACTCTCTTGAAGAGAAGAAGATGCGAAGGTAACAAACACAAGAACAAACAAAAAAACCCGGCGAAACCCGAAGATACGCACTTCTTACTTGTCATGTTAAAAGATGAAAATAAAGATGAAAAGAACATATGCTAAGCAGTATGCTCACAATAGGACTGAAGGGAACTGGGAACTGAAGAGGAAATGGAGAAATGAGCAACTAAATGCAGACGGAGGGCTATTAGAGAGTACTGGCAAAAGAAGGTCGATCACCTGAAATCTAAGCCAAGTGATTTCTATAAGACGGTTAGACCTTTTCTTAGTGATAAGAATAAGGGCCAAAAACAGAACTTGCATCAATATCAGGACAAACGGGGAGATTGAGAAAGATCAAAACAAGGTAGCTAACATCCTAGTGAACTATTTCTCCACGATGGCAGATGAGATTGGCGGGAGAGGTGTCAACAGCTTAACAGAGGAAGACTTGTCAAACCACCAAAGTCTTACGAATATCAAAAATGCAAATAAGAACAAGCATGGTAATTCAGCTTTCAACCACTTAGCAGCAATCAAGTCAAGTCAGCCCTCGAGAAACTAAATGTTAGAAAGGCCTCTGGCTATGACTCCATTACTCCTAAAATTCTGAGGCTAGCATCAAGTGGTATAGCAGACTCCTTAACAAAGTTATACAATGAGAGCATACAGATAGGGGAATGGCCAGAAGCATGGAAGAAAGGCGAGTGGAATCCTGTTTACAAAAAGGATGATAGACTAGATGAAAAGAACTATCGTCCCATAACACTGCTCTGTACAGTAGACAAGCCTCTATGAGCGACTGCTGAGTGAACAAGTAAATGGGTACTTTGATACTGTACTTGATCCTTGCCTATCGGCATACAGGAAAAATCATAGCTGTGAAACAACTTTGCTAAGGCTAACTGAAGAGTGGAAGCTGGCTGCAGATTCCAGGCAATATGTCGGAGTACTTTCAACGGATATGAGCAAGGCCTTTGATTCTCTACATCCATCACTGATTATGAACAAACTTAAGGCATAACGGTTTCTTAGAGGGATCACTAAGTCTCATTAGATCATATTTCGCCAATAGACAGAACAGAGTGAAGCTGGATTCAGGTGTGAGTGGTTGGAAGGATGCCGTTAGAGGTTGTCCCCAGGGATCGTCTTTTGGCCCGCTATTATGGAACATCTTCCAGAATGATATGACTTACACAGTGAACAATGCAAGTCTATCCGATGTACGCAGATGATCATCAGCTGTACGTAACAGGAAATTCAGTTGAATATGTTGAACAATCACTGAATAATGAGGGACAAACAATATCTAGATGGTATGGGGACAATTTTCTGAAGCGCAAACTATGATAAGTAGTAGGAACAACGGCAACCCGTCTATAAATGTAAACATTGATGGAGATACCATCAAGTCTACCCCAGATCTCAAATTGCTTGGGGTTACATTAGATGATAAGCTTAAATACAATATACATGTAAGTGACTGATCTGCAAGCAGACTAGCAAGAAAGTTGGTGTCTTATATAATTAGTACGCCTTAGAAAGATGATCCCTGCAGAAGCCAAGTTCCAACTACACAAATCAGCAATTTTACCTAATCTCACGTATTGTCATACAGTGTGGCATTTCTGTAAAGCGTCTGACTCTAGGAAACTAGAAAGGGTACAAGAGCGGGCACTACGTGCAGTATATAATAACAAGACAGCAACGTATGAAGAATTATTAAGTAAGGCAAAGCTGCCTAGTTTAGCAAATAGACGCTTACAAGACATACTGATATTAATGTATAAGGTTAAAAACTCATTGGCACCTAAACATATTTGTGACATATTTTATAAGCAATCTAAGAATTATAATTTACGTAGTAGTGATTTCCCTATTACTAGATTCAATACTGTTAACTATGTAGACATAGCATTAGATATTTAGGTCCCTATCTTTGGGGAAAAATGAACAGGAGGACCTTTGTGGTAAAAAAAGCCTCCATGAATTTAAGAAAGCTGTACGCGCTATCGATGTAATAGATGTGTTGGATGGAACATGCAGCTGCTATGCATTCTAATCATAGAATAATATAATTTATTTATAGTAATCTTAAACTTATTAAGCGGCCGACGCCCATGGCGGCCGCTTCTAGAAATGGACGGGGTTTTTTCATGGATAAATCATGGTCACTAGCCCCAGACCTCTACACGGTTGACATGATGTTATCGCATCTCGGTCTAAAATTAGCCAGTAGAGAATTTCTCTTCCACAGGCTTTCTGTAGTGTCGTGTAAGTGCGTACATGTATTGAGTTTATTACAGGAATCGCATTGAAAAAAGCAAAGACAAATGTCCCACAGCAGTTAACAGCAGTGTTGTTGCAAAATGTGCTAAATTTGGCGGTGTGACCTTTGCGCGTGAGGGGTTTCTCCCATTACATTGTAAACGTAGCCAGGAGACATGCAAATAAATAGCCACAAGAGAATTTCTGTTCTGTTTAATACATGCACCTCAACCAGTAAACGAACGATAAAACCCGGTCCCAAAAACATAACAGTTTTTCTTAACACAATTCCACAGCATATATGTCATTCACAATTTATTTTCACGTTGAGCGAAAACATATCTTTGCCCACGTTGAATATGATGCAATCTACATTAGCTAAAATTAACCACAAGAGAATTTCTCCGGCTTCCGGAGCATGATGCAATATTACATCAGGCAGTCACGTTTTTCGTCACGCAAGGTTCGTGTGTTGACTCTTAGGATTTGGAGGGTGCACCTCAGAGTCCAGTGACCGCGGATAGTTTTCGTGTCGTGTAAGAGCTCTTTTCATGTAAAGAAACAAGCGAAATATTTAATTAGACAAGGGAAACTAACCTCAACTACTCGAGAAGAGAGCCACTACAGAGCAGGAAATGGAGGGATCTTGTCACGAAGTAACGAAAGTTAATTTTATATTTCTTATATTTATATTTCTCGTCACGCATGTTCGTATGCTGACTCTCGCTCATTTTAGGGGTGCACCTCAGAGTACAGTGACCGAAGGGAGGAGAGATCGATTGTTGTTTCCCCCACTATTAAGGTAATCGGCCGCTTGTAAACTACTTTAGGAGTTTCTTGTTTTAAACTTATCTTAAACTTATTAGACTAACAATACATATTTAAATTTAAGTTTTCTTAACTACTTATTTATATATCTATTTTATAAATATTTATATTTTCTATTTATGTATTTTATGTATTCAATTAGCTTTGCAGCTAAATATTCAGACACTTAAATAAAGTTTATGTATGTATGTATGTATGTATGTATGTATGTATGTGTGTGTGTGTGTGTGTGTGTGTGTGTGTGTGTGTGTGTGTGTGTGTGTGTGTGTGTGTGTGTGTGTGTGTGTGTGTGTGTGTGTGTGTATGTATGTATGTATGTATGACTACCAGATCGAGAGAACATATTCTGGTGCTGAAAATTCGCATATACTACACTGGTATAATGAGTCGCTTACCATACTTTCCGCCATGATGAAAAATATACAGCAGTAGACAGGAGAGCGGCACTGGAAACGAGAATTTTGGAAAATGGAACGGTAAATTTCGGACCGACCGGTCCGATCGGTCCAACGGCTCCACCTCTGGAGGTGAACCACTTGGACCGGAAATTTTCCGCTTGGTCCAGACCGTTCCATTAAATTTTCAACCGAAAATAATGGCATAATGGAAAGCACCCCTGGTTTTCACTAGCAACGCAAGCACAAGCAACATACGCAGTAAAGGATGGACCTTTTTTTTTTTGGGGGGGGGGGGGAGGGGGGGGGTTGGGCAATTACCAAACAAAAATTCCTGTATAGCAAAAGTAGAGAAAAAAATTCATGCACAACAAGCCAAAGGAAAAATTCGAGCAATCCTTTCTACTCTTGGGTTCCTGTGAAAACAAATTCTTGCACGAACTCAAGACGGAAAAAAATTCGAGCTCAGAAAAATTGCCCAACACCCCCAATCCCCCCCCCCCCCCAAAAAAAAACAAAAAAAACAAATGGTCCATCCCTAACGCGTTGATCATCAATGCCTTTTGTTTACAACAAATCAACACGTTTCTGTGTCTACTGCATGCGCTTGCGTCGTTTATTGAAAACCAGGCTTAACGCGTCAAAAATTAAACTCTTGAAAACAAATTGTTTTCAAACTCAAAACTAAAACTAAACTCGATACTCTGAGCGCTCAAATTAGAAGTGAAGCACATAACCTATTAGTTTAGTTTATTAATTTGCCACACAAAATAGAAAAAAATTGCAATAATAATTGAAAAAGAAATTGACTACTACAGGGAAGTGGCGACGGGGCCTATGAAGAAACCCATAAGGCTTATAATATTAGGCCCCCTCGTTACATTATTTGTTAAAAACATTACGTTGGAAACATGGGATGGACATTACGTTGGAAACACGTTATACAGGTCTAATAGTTTTTTTAAAGATATAATTTTTTAAGCTTAGATTTAAAAGAGGGTAGAGAGATTGAGTTAATGATATCGTCATCTAAAGAATTAAAATACTTCGGTCCTTGATAAGTTTACGGAGAATAGTTTTACATTTGTTCTACTGAAAGGTAAGTTGTAAGCATGGGCATTTCTTGTATTGTATGAATGAACGAGACGCGGTTGCTTTGAAAGAATCCCATGACCTGGGGATATAAGCTTCCATTCAAAGTTTTAAGGAAACGTCTTATTTGTACCCGACATTTTGACAATTGTTTCCTCGCGACATCTCGTTCGTAAAAAACCCAGTGCACGAATTGAATGGGCTGCATTCCGGGGTTAACACTCCTGGTTATGGTCTAAAGGACTGGTCAATAAGTAAAGGGGGAAGAGGGCGGGCCGGCGGATCAGAGAAAGCTGTAAAATATGTCCCCCCCCCCCCCCTTCCTCTTGCCTCAAAATGACTGACATCCCCCCCCCCCCCCCCCTCCGTCGCAGGGACATGCGGTGGCCTAGTGGTTAACTGCTACGCGTTATGGAATTCATCAATTTATACCAATGACTACAAATGACGATTACTTTTATTTTCATTGTAATAGTTACAGCGTATAAATATGATGACCCACTCCCCGTGTGTAGATCAAAAACTGTAAATGACTCTTTGTTTGGTCCGGCCCAGCCCCTCTGTACTTATAAATCAGTCCCTAAGAAAGGTTATGCTTGGAGAACAATTCTTGTTGCAGACACTAGAGATAAAAACTTTGAACGTCATACCGACAAGGTGATCAAATTTATTTTCATCGTATTAATCAGAGGCCTATAAAAAGTTTGTATGTTTGGAGTGCTGATAACTGATCTGATATAAACAGTCAAGACGTTCGTTGCCGAACATTTCACCTTCCGGATCACAATAACATCGAAAGCATGTCTGTGTCTGTGGTCAGGCAAGTGATTAGCCTGCGAATACAGCCGACTTCCATCGCGCGCCGCATGCAAGCGTCTGGCGGGACGCTCCATGCAGCGCGCGATGGAAGTCGGCTGTATTCGCAGGCTAGCAAGTGATAGGAGCTACTACAAGAAGAAAGAGGGAGGAAATGAGGCTGATCTTCCGCCACAAGACCTTGGCACCTCATGGAATTAACATTGACGTTAAATTTTAACTTCAAGAACTTTTCCATGGGGCCGGCACTCATTTCCTTCCCTATCAAAATTACGCGCGCGCTAAGTACGCGCTCGCACACGCTCTCATTCGTTTGGTTTTTGTTTTGTTTGTTTTTGAACGGCGTCCACGTGACGTATTTAGCGCGAGCAAAGCGTTAAAAACATTAACACTGATCCGGAAAACGTCTGACTGTTTATATCAGATCAGTTATGAGCACTCCAAACATACAATTTTTTATATACCTATCTGATTGAGTGCTACGCAGCAACAAACAATTTTTAATCAGAGGCCTGGCAATCTTATACGCAAAGAAAGCGGCGAAGCAGCAGGTTTCCACAACATGCAGGGGAGAATTATATCGGGTTCCACCACAGCCTAAGTCCCTCTCACAGGCGAGCGCCAGGTACACGTAAGCGCCTAGAAACGGGTTGCTTGCCGGCGAGAGAACGTGTCATTCGGTGACGTCATGATATTTCGCGCCAAATCGAGTGAGCGTCAAGGGAACGCCTGGTTACTAAGCTGTGTCCATCAGTACAATGGTGGCCGCAGAACAATAACATAGGATAACTTTTTTTGCGTAGTAAGAAAATATGCAGATTTGGATACTGTTGATCACGCCAACACTTTTGTCTACCATTGTAGTCTCCTTCACAGTAGTTATGTGGGTCGTCACGAAACGCTTCTCGCAGCATTTCGTGACAACCCAAATAACTGCTGCGAAGGAGACTACCCAACGCGTGGGCCCCAGCTTGTCTGTGAAAAAAAGTACATCTTGAGGAAATAATCATTCCTTCTCCAGTATATACATCTTCAACAAAACCCGGTGAATAAGGAAACAAAAAGGCGAGGTTTTGCTTGGTTGATGGTCTCTTGAACATAATTCAAATCTTCCTCAGAACCTGTTGCTCCGATCCAAGATGTTCACAAGCTGTTCAAGTTGATGACGTGTGGCACGATAGATGGTTACTGCGTGACCCAGTGGATTGCCTGACAGGTTCAGTCCATACAGATTAGGAATAAATTGAAAGCTCTCCAGCAGACCACGCAAGTCATGTTTCATCCATATTTAACTTGTCAAGATGTAACTTGAACAAATTGGGAAGAAGCGGAGGCTTTTGGCGAGTGGAGCAAGGCAACCTCTTGCGTTGAAATCAGTGAAAAAAAGCTCGTACAAAGGAAATGTTTTGTTAAATCCACCAAACAGCGCCTCCATTTCCTCGCCTTGCACAATGCTTCCATCCGCCCCAATTAAGTCGAGTGTTTGTAAGGACGACAGTTCAGGAAGTTGACCGACCAAGCGCCGCGGCTACTGCTGGAGTCAGGCTTATTCCACTCAGCACCAGTTTCTTGATAGTCTTGTGTGTGGATACTAGAAACAAGTGTGTCCACTGCTGCAGCATTGCAATCGCTCAAATTAAGGGAAGATCGCTGATGTTAAATCGTGGTAAACAATGTGGCAAGCCGCACTGCCCCAGCTGATGTCAGGTCACATTTCTCCTGGCCGAGGCCAATCTTCAAAGAGAACTTACTGGGGTTTACTACTTGTTCCAAAAGATCACATAGGGAGTCATCGCATTGCAGGACTTCAATCATTTTCAAATGTTTACAATTTCTGATCAATCCACCAAGAGGCTTTCCCTGTTTGGTTGCTTAGACAACGCGAACAGCTCAGAGATGTTAAGAATTTCAAACATGACTGTTCCGAACACAAACTTGCGGAGGGAGATAGAACACAAATGTCAGTAGTTTCTGTAATTAGTCTGACATGCTCATCACACCACAGCCTCAACTTTGTTATGTAAAACTGAAACTGACCATTACGAAAACAAAGGATGGAATTGAAAGGGCAGGCAGTGTGGTTGAAAATGTCGAACTTTCTTATAAAGTCTCCACTGTGAGAACTTCGGAATTCTTAGTTATCCTCAATGGGACATGCAGGCAATCCAGAAACTCTACCAACTCATACACCGTTGATATGTGCCGGAGTGCCGCCACACTATAAAGGAAAATACCAGAATGTGTAACTTGAGTTAAATCTTTCACCTTCGCCTTTTGTAGAAGTTCAGTAAGTTGTTTGGTAACAAGGACGATTCCACCAGTGCAATCAAAACAGTGCCTTAAGAATTCAGCTTTGCAGTGAACTTCTTGGAAGGAATTATAAACCAATTTACTGAACCTTCTGTGCTTATCAGTGACGTCACACAGTGGTACGTCCTGTCTCGTTTTCTAGATCAGGTATTATCTTGGATAAATCCAGTGCTGGGTCAGAGATTCTAACTGATGTCAAGTGTTCAATAACCTTCATTGCTCCATCGTATAGACAAACCACAAATGAACTGAAACACATTCTCCCAGGTTTCACAATGATCCAAGGTGCGGGCGTGCTCTTCAATTCCACCGAGATTTCCTTCAAGGACACATCTGTAGGTAATGTACCACGCCGCTAAGAACTCTTGTATGCTCTTGTGAATAAAGGATACCATTCCTGCTGGTCGAAGATTTTTCTGCGTACTCGGTAACTTGAAGTAGGCCAATAATGAGACTTTCGTCACAGAGGATGGCAGCGGACAGTTGATCATACTCAAACACATGATCGTCCTTCAAAAGACATTCTAAAGCCACCTTCCGATGTCAGCGAGGATCTCTTTGAAATCTTCTACTTTGCCAAAGCGGGCAGGAGACTGCTTCCCTTGAGTGTGATATAAAACATGCTGGGACGATCTCCAAATACAATTTCGTTTTGGTTTCAGGAAAGCATTTAACTTTCCTTGTTTCCACAGAGTGCAAAGAAGAGAAGAAGTAACGGAACTCTTGCTAGGTCTTCCAGGTTTTCCTCTGAAAGATGACGCCTCAGCTCTTCTGCTTCTGTCTCGCCACCAAGCATTCTCTTCATAAAGGCCTCTCCGTCCTCTTCACTAAACCCGGTGATCTCAGCATGCACGTCTTTAAATTCTCGTAGCTCGTTAGCTTTGGTAATTCGAGTCGTTATCAAGACACAACAGTTTCTCAGTTTCTTTCCTCGGAATATCTCGTAGATTTCAGAGTTGCTTCCGCAGCGATACTCGTCGTAGCCATCAACACCAGCAGAAACTTTCTCTTGGTTTTTGGCGATATAACTCAGCAAGCCTTCCGTCAAGGCTTTCTCTTCTTCAGGAAAAATATTGCTGCGACTTATGACATCTCTGAGGCTTTGGCACTTTGATACTTCTTTGAGATTAATAACAAGAACAAGTTCGAACTTCTTCAAGGCATTTTTCTGGTTCTCTTCATACTCGTCACTTGATGTGTCTTCGTCTTCACTTGCTGTGTTTTCATAATCTTGACTTGTTTCTTCATTATCTTCACTCACGTCTGGATCCTGATTTTCGAACCTCTCCAGTACATCTCCCTGTTTGACTTCCGTCTTCTCGTCATCAAGTTCAGCCCAGTCCACAGCCAGTTTCTTAACAAAGGTGCTCTTCCCTATTCCAGTCTGTCCTTGCACGAGTATCCTGTTTGATACATCTCCGTCCTTGTTTGGGGTGAAAACGTCAGTGTAGTGATTCAGCTCAGACCGTGATGACCCAGCTGGGGTTTGTTCCTCTTTCACCCAGGACAGTCGAGTGTAGATCTGATGAATGTTCACCGGAGATTTTTTGGACCACACAGAGGTGGGCACCTTAGCGGTTCTTTTGTAATGCTTTGCAAGTTTACTTCGACAGGTTTTCACATCGAAAGTTTCCGTTGGAGAAGCCTCTGATCAGAGAGAAAAAAAGAATAAGGAATTTAGAGCCTCAATAAACAACCCCCGATAGCGTCGGTCGGTCGGTAAAACGATAGGAGTTAAAGAGGTGAGCCGTAACTACAGAATTGTTGCTTAGGACGCTTCTTGAAGACTATTTTGGTCAGCAGTTATTTTTGCGAGGCGGAAAACGCCAGGTGTGCACACATGACGTCACTAAATCGTCAATGCACGTGCGCGTCACTAGTGCCAGTCTGAAACCGAGCATATCCGTGCATTTTAATGAAAAAATTCGGGGGAATTTTCAGGGGATTCATGAAGATTTTTTTAATGTGGGTTTAACCTTTATGCGAACAAATGGAAAACTGTTGAAGAAAATGTGTGAAAAAGCTCAGTCTGAAGCAATAGTATTTAAAATTATGCGAATTTCAAAAAAAACATACAACACACTGTACCGCATTAAAACGTTCTTTTGCCATTGGTATTGCTGTCATGGGTGGAAAAATGAAAGCGTTTTTACATTCGTTTTTTTCCTGTTGTGTTAACATGACTTATCTACACTTGAAAAAGTTCAAGAGAACTTCATTGAACAGATATGGCCAAACAGGTCGTGTATTGAAGTTCTGGAACCCGAGATACCAGAGCTGGTTTTCGCTTGTCGCGTTTCGCTGCTTTGAGGCCAGTGATAGTTTAGCCTTGTCCAGCAATGTGTAGGCCTTACTCCAGCCGGCTTGGGCAGGCCAAAACCCCACCGGGAAAGGAAGGGTGATGGCACTAATTGCTGGGTTTTATGAGTCGGGCAGTACGACGTATAGGAGGTTACCATAGCAACAATATTGCAGTTAACACCCTTTAAGGTAGTACAATTGGCTGAGTCGTAAAAATAAAGCTGTCTTCGTTTACAGCCAGCTGGTAGATAAAACGTATTATGATCAATTCCAAAAGATAAGAGTCCACCGTTTGCGCGTTTTGGAGAAAGCGGAGGTTGAATTTCGTTGTCAGGGGCGCCATTTTAAGACGCCATCTTGGATTTGCAGAACGCAAGTATCGAACAGCGGCGTCTTTTTGGCTTACATGTGATGAAATTTAACAAATTGCCACTAGGAAAAACTCAATGCTGACAAAATTTGGCACAGTTTTTGTCCACATGTTAAGTAATCTTCCTGCATTTAGCCGCAAAGATCATTCAATTTGAATAAAATTAAGGGGTCATGTGCTTGATTTTAATGCCTGTTAATAATTAACACAGAATTTGCTGTTTCACTGCGGCTAACTCATATTTCATGTATTTTCTTCATAACTGTTTGTAAAACAAAAATTATGACTACTAATTAAAAAATAAACCTAAAAATTAGAAAAAACTGATTTTTACACCGCTTGTGAGGTAACGAATTTCACACATTTCCGTTAGGAAAATGACAATTTCGATTGTAGATTCTGTTTCTCTGATAAAAATGACTTAACAACTTCTTCTATGGAATTTTAAATATATTTGAAACAGTTCTCAAAAAGGGTCCTTTTTCGGAGCATTTTCGCCAGTTGTACTACCTTAAGCTTAGAGAACAATACGCTAAAAACTGTTTAAAATGGAAACTAAATCCTTTCAACAATTACGGAGATTTTCTTTTAAGGTAAAGAAAGTTAACGTTCTCCCCATTTTTTAGAGAGAGCGTTTTGAACATAACACCGTGATTACATGTAAATTATTTTACCCTTTTGTCACAAAACTTACCCTGGGTGCCAGAGGCTTTTCTTGCGTGGATTCCGGTTCCAGTGTTCTCTATAAAAAACATAATCGAAATAAAACAGTGATATATTTCAATTAATGCATGGTAATGTAGTAGCATAGGCCATTTTAAGGCTTGATGAGCAAATGCAATTAAGGTTGCGCGAGATACTTGACCATCAAGAAATTAATAATCGAAAATGTTTGAAGTGTGCTAATTTCTAAAGCTTACATTCTCTGTGTTTCAAAAGCCAATTGCACTAAAACTAAAACAGAAATAAGGGCAAAATATTTCATTTTATTTACAGATTGCTCTACACAGTGTTGCGGTTTGAGGTAATACCAAAGGATTGATAACAAACTGTGCAAAAATGAAATCAAGACAGGTTTCCATCTATCTGCACTGGCGTATTGAAAGTGCTCTATTTTGCATCATTTAATTTTCCATCAGTCTTCTGGTACGATCAGGCGCTGTTTCGAACTTTGAATAATATTTTTAAAATTAGTTCAGGTCTTTTTGACAAAATAAAATAAAATAAAATCCGAGTTTTTATACTGTCTCAGAGTTTTCGATATTTCCTGACGAGCGTGAGCAAATAATAATCCGTAATGGGAACGCTTCATTGGCTCACTGTAAAAATGGCCAGTAATGAGCTTCTAATTCACTTTGACAATAAAAGGGCTTAAAAGTTAGTCAAATGGATGTCGATAGCAGGCATTTACGACGGAAATTATTTTAGCCCGTGAATAAGTAACGTGGAAAGAGCAGGAGGGGATGAGAGTTGTTTACCTTGATTGTAGTGGGGCCATTTTTCAAACACGACAGAATCACTCAAAATGTTGGCCACAACAGAAGCCGCCATGACACTAGCAAAAACTCCCCACTCATCACTTGAAGATTGGCTGCCATCTTGCATAGTTTTTTGATTCCCTTTATAAGGACCCATTCTGTCTTTAGGCCGTGGGCTGCTGCGAAAAGCCCTGAAATAGGAGAACAATGTATTTACATAAATTTGGTAAATGAGGGTATCTAGCAGCCTGTTCAGTTACATGGAAATAAATAAACACTTTGGTCAATCAATTCTTGGCCTCAAGTTGGGATTCTAACCATGCACTACAACTTTCTCTTTTAATTTAATGAAATGCTAGATTATAACAACTTGTTCAAACTTGGTAAGTTTTAATACGTTCTGTTGATTTTGCTCCAATTTCTTTATATTTACATCACAGATGTTGTTTCGCGCTCGTCGGCTGGTCGCTGCGAAAACAACCGCACACTAAGTAAGTGTCAAATGGTGTGGAGACGTGAACCTCATGGAGCGCTTGGAGCTTCAAAGGACGACACGTAAAGGCCAAAATAACAGCCTTGTGCTCTGTCTTAGGCTTTTCAATTTTGATCCAAAGATGCCAATAATTGTTCAATTGGTCGAGAACACCGGACAAGTGACAATGAAATGGAACTACAAGAGCGATGTATTGAACAGCAAGTAACCTTCTCATTCTCTGAATAAACAGAAACAAACGTTCTACCCAAGGAAAGCATTGTCCAAGAGAACGTCAGTAAATTATGTCTTAACTATTCTTCCCTAATATATGCTTATCTTCAATGCAGAATATCAAGGTCGGCACACACAAGGGGACACGTCCCTGTAGCTGTTCACATGAGGGACTGGTTACAGGGACTTGTATCAAGACTGTGTCCTGGCGACAAGTCCCTTAAACGTACACATGAGGGGACTTGTTGCAGGGACACGATTTGGTCTTTGATTGGTTTATTTTCTTTATTTGATAGAGACTTGTCCCATGAACAGTACACGTGAGGGGACAAGCATAATTTGAGGGGACAGGTCCCCGCTTGTTTGAATTCCTATGACAAGTCGCAGGGACAAAATATGTTGTCTCCGCAACAAAAAGAAAGAGTTTTGACAAAAATGGGTAGTTCACATGGAGGGACTTGTTACAGTGGACATGTCTCCTTGTGTGTGGCTAGAGCTACTGGACTGGACACTATTCACAATCAGAATGTGTTAGAACAACATTGACTGGTTAGCATCCACTGATAGCAAGAGCAAAGAAAAACAAAACATAAAAGTGAAAGCAACAGTAATTTTTTTTTTACTTTGTCCAAACACAGAGAACAGTTACTACTGATTTACAGAAGACTTCTAACAAATAATGAATAATCAAACCTTCGCCTTCCTTCTCAACTGCAATTGCTTCAGGATATTGCTGGATAATGTCTTCATTGACCGCCTCTTGGCTACTCAGAACCTCGCCATCACGGTGTACTCTCACTTCTCGAACATCTGGGTTTGCTAAAGGTGCCTTCCAGCTATCAGCTACATGACGGATGAGGTAGCCAATATTTCTGCTTGCAGGAGTTTTGTGGGCAAGTGTTATCAACTTTGAAGACACAACTACATCTCCTAGTTTGGTTTTCTCGTCATTCAATCCACTGCAGGCACCAACAGAAAACACAGCCTTGGGCCTCAGTACCCTGACTGCATCTTTTACAACAGTTAAAGAACCACCCGGAACTGCTGAACCTTTAGAGCACTTCATTAGAGCAATTTTCAATTTCTTCTCATTATCATGACCCATAGAGCCGAACCACACACAACCAATATCTTTGCAGTAACTCTTAAAGGGTTTATCCAGATAGTAAAAGCATCCTAAGAACTCACAATCCTCCACTGTCAACAACAGAATGTCGATCGGCAAGTCAACATCATTCCAACTTTTACTCGCCTTTGGAAGATCGCTTAACTTTGGAAGCTCAAAACTGAGCCGTGGTGGGTGGTCATTGCAGTCCCGTGAGCTGTTTTCAGTTTCTGCCGCTAGAAGGAGAACAGACAATATTTTACAAACGCCTGTAGAACATAATGTGAATAATTTATTACAGACTTAACACATTGACTACTAAACCGGCCATAAACGGCCAAGAAGAGACCACCGACTTGTACCACTTGTCACGTCATCACTTTTCACGCCAGAGGATGTCTTTGATAATCAACGGATAGAGTTGGAAAATGGCTAACAAAGCATGCCTAAACGAGCACGAAACGTTAAATTGGACCAAAGATACACACAAACAACTTGGATTTTTTCCTCCAAAATAACCAAAAAACGCGACCTTCACTACCATTGACACTCTGTCAAAAAAATTCCCTTTTCCCAACGTTCAGGTTTAAAACTTTTTCATCATGAACAAAGGCGACTGAAAGGCCAACAAAACCACAAAATAAAATAAGAGAAAAAGGAGAGCAAGAACGGCCAAAAAAAAAATTGAAATTTTGATTTCTGCGCATGCCCAGGGAAAATATTGAATTTGTTGCTTCTACATAGAAGGGGATGTTAGTTGCCGTGTTTTAAACTAAGTTTTTAGACAGTTTGACATCAAACTGCTGAGATAATGGCCAGAAATAGGCATCTGGGATGTTAGATTGCCGTTTTTTGGAAAAAGCCCAGTAGTCAATGGGTTAACAAGTGCGGCCCACTTTTTTAGTGGAATGATTGTGAAGAGTAATATTGGCCATCTTTTCTTTAATAATGCCTCATTGCTTCGAGCAAGCACAGAAATAATGAACTTACGAGGTAAAAACGTAGAGGCATAGCGCTCTAAGAAAATTTATACGCCAATTTGAGTGTCCAAAAACGAGCCAGGTATAGACTTAAAAGGAATTAGCATAAGGAGGCAGTATGCAACCTTAGTGCATATCAACAATAGAGACGTGTGAAGTTAATTGCTTCTTTTAACACTACAGATACTAACAGTATATGTAGTAAAATAATTTCTAGCTGTGAAAATTCATTTATCAGAGAATCATCACGGGAGTTCATTGACTTGAGATCTGTGGCGATATTAAGAAGAAAGTGTTACCGAGATGTGTTGTACAAAAATGTAGGCATTTGATCAAAAATCAATACACAGGACTCAGGAAGAGATGGGCTATTTTATACTGAAGATGTGTGAAATTATTTTAAGAAATAGAAAATACAAAAATGTAGCGCGTGTGTTTACATAGCCTGATGCAAACACGAGAGTAAGTTTGGGAGAATTCAAAAGTTTATATGAAACCCGAGCCGTAAATAAAGTCTACAAAATGTTACCAGATGTCATACCTGTGTTTACATAAGCTGATCTAAAATGGTTATGCAACCAATCAGAGCATGCGTTATATGACCAAAATTTATAATATAAATACCTGCTCTGTCCACAGTTAATTTGACTCGCTTAGGATTCTGGGTACTACAACTGGGTGCAGACAATCTCCTTTTCTCTTCTTCTGATTTATCTGTAACAAAATAACATGATATGTTTTAATCAATTAATAGTACACTATTAAAAGGTGGCCTAAAAGGTGCTAAAAAATAATTATACTAATTAGTACCTTCGCTCATACATGAAATGCGGCTAGAACATCAACAGGAAGATATCAAGTGAATTGTTGAAGGGAGAGCAAACCGTACATTGTAATTACAGTCAGTTGCCCTATTTCCGGACACTTTTTGCTAAAGATTGTCTGCCAATTACAAATCACGTCCAGATTTTGGACGTGATTTTAATGAATCTGATTGGCTGATTCAACAATAGACTTCGCCGGAAGTAAAAGCAACGCGCGTTGCGTGGAGAGTCAAGCGAAATCCGCCATGTTGGAAAGAGGCATTTCTTGTGTTCTTGTTCAACTTTTTTCATCAAAGGTAAATGAAATCAACCTTTTCAGGATTTTTTTTTCGGTTTTTGAGTATTTTGGGAAGTTAACAAGTCTTACAGTTACGAGGTTACGTTGGATTTTCAGTCCACGAACGACTGGAAGACTGAATTTCCGAAGAATACAGCTAAGCTTGTATGTCAGCTATTACCTATACATGTAGCTGTCTGTTATTTGGTTTTGGGTGCTTTACATGTACATGACAGCCTCTGTATTTGACCCTTGTTTCGTGGATAGAAGCCGCTACTTAGGACAAAGGACAGTAAGCAGTACGAGAATATTGTATATTTTAATGAAGTGAATTAAGCTTATTTGTTTCTGCGTGTTTAATATAAGCTTACTTAGTAGTATTCTTATGTAAAATTTTTCATTGAATGTATATAAGCTTATTAAGCTTTTGAAACGTACAGTGTAGAACGACTTATATAGCAAAATCGATATTTCTACACTAATAAAGTAAAGGATATATCAAGTTGCACAAAGTTATGGCTATACTGCCTTGAAAAATCCTTATTTGTTGACAGTGGTGTTGTATAAATTGTATAAACCAAATTATTAAACGACCTGAAATTTATCAAAACGTGGTTGCTGGACTTTTCACTGACTATATTAATAAGACCACTGATCAGATGAAAATTAACCAACGTAATAACAGTAATAAATTTCAATATGAAATTATAAATTCATCGGCTAGGCACTTGGGTCAACCCCCGGACAACCAGGGGGATATGTTGTAGCCTGTTCCAGGCATTCAGATAATGAGAGGCGGTACGAGTAGGCGCAAGAGCGCGAAGAGTGGGGCCAATCCCCTCGCCGCTCCCAATTATCCGAATGCCTGTAACAAGCTAGATTTGTTGGGGAATAGAAGGAGATGGATTTGATTGATTGCCCCTGGGTTGGGGAAAATACTATACTTATTGTAATATAATTATTGGGTGCATTCCATTTGACCAAAAATTCCAGTTTGAAATTCCTGAACGTTCGGACAAGCTTAAGAGGTATACCCAAATCTCTGCAACTTTTTTCTGAATTTTGGGTTGAATGGAAAGTGTCCATGATGTTTTAAGTTCAATGAATAGGGTGGGGGAATTCACAAGTTTGTAAAATCATGGACAACAACGAGTCTGTGATCCGGGACATATTACCGGTATATATCAGATGAAAACCTTACTATGACTTTCACTGAAATAGTGATGACATATCAATGTAAATCAGCTGTCTCAAGATGTTATTTTGTTTGATTTACAAATAAAATTTTAAAATGATCCCAGACTATTGCCTGGTCATGAATCACTGAGACAAATCCCTCTCTATTAGAAACTGTGCAATAATTATCAGGAGGGGGGGGGGGGGGGGGGGGGGGTTTGGAAAATGGGCTTCGTGTAGGACAATATTAGGTAATACCCCCCCTCCTAAAGGAGTGAATTTAGTTATTGCCCCCCCTCTAATCAGTCAGAAATTATGTACGACCTCCCCCCCTCCCTCACAGTATACACACACCTTTATACAAATACCCTGCATTTTCTCTACACGCACCTGTAGATTAAAATTTTATAACAGAAAGAAGAGCTGCTACTACATGTTTAATTGTTGTACATCGCGTCTGGAACAAACACCACCTCCGTAGCAATGTACAACAGAGCCATAGCAGAAGGAAAAGAGCCTGTGTGTTATTTTCAGGTCTGATGAAGTGCTGGAAAATTATTCGGTCCCCACCTTATAAATAGGTATGGATTCGCCAATGTAATATGTACTTGAAATAAAATGTTAAGCCCCCCCTCTCTTGAGTGACTTATTTTACCTTGAGCCCCCCCCCCCCCCCCCTATCCTTGCTTTGATTTTATTTTATGCCCCCCCCCTCCTGGTAATTATTGCACAGTCCCTTACCCCTTATATATAGGTGGATATCAGGGGGAATTTTTGTTGAGAAACATCCCCTACCACTGGGTCAAGATTAACTAAGTTTACAATTCCCCTGGTTGTCCTGGGGGTCTACCCCAGGGGCAAGCTGATGACATGTGCAATTTGCTTTCATTTCTTTTCCAAAAAACATTTTTTTGACCATAATAAGACAGTCTTCTGCATCAACAATACTCATCATCAAAACATGTAGCAACCTCCCGTCTCCCTACCTGAGAAATTAAGAATTCTCTGACCAGATATTAAATTCTCCGAATTTTCCCTGATACCATGAAAAAAAAATTGCTGGCTTTTCCCGACCTGAAGCAACCATGCAAGAGTAGCTCAACAACTGCATATTAAGTTATTTTTGTTTTAAATCATTAGCAGTGTCCGATCCTGTCAACCCTCATCCATAAAGTTCATGCCTCTGGGTTTAAAAATTATGTCAGACAAGAAATTTGTGTGCAATAATATTATTACACACAAATTTCTGATACTTGGCTAAAATTCCCTAAAATCCACTGTGTGACCAAGAAAGGAATATGTTTCAAATAAAATAATGGGATTAGGAAAAGGATATTCCAAGAAATCACATTCCTTGATCAAAAGTGGCATATAAACATTTAATAATTATTTTAAAATATGTTTAAAATGCTTTCCATGATTGCTTTACAAATTATCTATCGCAAAATCCGGGCGCAAAATAGTTTGTCCATTCAGTACAAGTCAATGATCTAACAATAAAATCACATCATCTATTATTAGTTGCTAAAGAAAATGAAGCACATGCCATCACGTTGTAGTCGATCGCAACAGCCACAGAGTAGGTTCGATCAATCGATCGATCGATCGAAGATAAGCTTACTATTCCTTCACTTGCCGTGCTGTTTACTCACATAATATCTAATAGTCCTTCCTTCTTTCAATGGCAAAATCTCCCATGTAGATATAAATACCGGGAAAATTGAAAGATTTGATTTCAAACGTTTCCTCTCGAAACATTCACAACAAAAATGGCGTCCAAAGCTGTTTCGTTCCACGCGTGGAAATCCGGCATTCTCGCGAGTGTCGCGTATCGGAAGTAATTTTGATTGGCTATTTAGAAGTCATGTCAATCAATGTCAATCCATCACGAAAAGGGGGCGGAAGGCATTTCGTTAAGGAATTGTGTCAGGCGTTAGTTTTCAGCGCGACCACGTAAAGACGAAGAGTAAAAGAGAGCGCGGAAAAATTCGCCTGATACTCAGGTTAGCTTGGTTACATTTCACAGAACTGTAAAATGGTCTATTAGACAGTACATCTTTGCTTATTCAACTGATAATTCTTCAAAAGATATAAGCAGGCATAATATAAAGATGAATTCAATTTCTCTTCTTTTTAGATGATATTGCAGCCATCCAAAGAGACACAGATACAAGTTCACTAGCCTGAGAAAACAGACGCCGTTTCACGGCGCCACCACTGGGAGCGCTCAGGCTACAAGTTCACCAGAACACTATTTTTAACACCCATAATTATTTTAATAAATTATATGTATATCAAATTGTGTGCATGGTTTTTTACAGTGCAAATAATTTTTGAGTCAACATGCCTGGTGTATAATATTTGTAGCTCCTATAATACCACCCTTGAAAGTAACCAAAAATGACCATCTATAATGTTTTTGCTTAATTGCACAAATACTTTTATTAGAGTCTACTTCAAGGGGAAGGAGCAGGTGACAGAGGTGACCCAAGGTCATCCAGGGATATTTATTGATCAAGATATAAAATTTGGGCACTTTTCTTATACCCCAAGCAAACCCATTTTGCACAGTGAAAGAGGCCAAGGATCACCGCTGCTCGGCTCCTCATTTTGTCTTTTAAATTTTGAAACAAATTTACTAGAGTCAACTCCACAATAAATTGTTTTATTTAGAAACAAGTTATTTTACAATTTGAAGACAAAAAACGAAACAACAAACACTATAATTTATTATTTTGAGTTGGACTTGGGGGAATCCATGCAGGAAAATTATTCTAATGATTTATCCAACTATTTGATAAGAGCTGAAGACAATTATTGTCTTCAGCTCTTCACTTAATGCAATCATTTTCCCGCTGATTCTTTTTGCTTGAATGAGTTGCCTTCTTGTTGCATCATACATGTATGTAGACCCTCCTTTTCTGTGAAAATTAACAACAATAGCAAATCAATAATTATAAATCACTATTTGTTTCAAAAGCAAATATTATACATTGATAGTCACTGCAGGAAATGGACTGATGCGGGGAAGATTCCTTTTTATGTATGCTTTGGTATGGGGGGCTGTGCAGAAATCACACCAAGATAGTATCCAATACTGAACCATTAATTAATCCAACACAAGGAAAATTGCTGCTTATAAAATTGTACAAAATGCAAATGGCTGACATGTTGAATTTTGCTCGCCCCCTTGGCATATCAGGGCTGGTCATTGCATATATTCTATAGTGAAGCCTTGGATTTATCCACACCCAGCAGCTTACCGCCTGACCGCTTGTAGTAAGTCGGCAGCAGCAGAGCACTGAGCTCGGGGGGGGGGGGGGGGGGATGGTAACAGCAGGAATTGAATCATGCATTTACTGTGAATCTTTGTACCCCCCCAAAAAAATCCCTACTAAAATCAAACTAGCCAAAAAAATATTTTCAAACATTTTCTTACCCAAAAAATCCCTAAATCGTGAATTTCAAACCCAAAAATATTTCGCACCTCCTCCCCCTCCCCCTCCCTGGGACACTGGGGGACTGTATTTGGCAAATAGCACTTTGAAACGAGACTTCGCGGATCTCACGATCCATGAGAATATTAAAACGAAAACAATTAAGCGATATGTCATGATATTTGCGACTTTTAACGGTAAGAGGACAAACTATAAGAAAAACCTCAATATAATAAACCTCAGAAATTCGGATGTCACGAGCACATGCGATACCTGCTAAATTTATACGAAAGCTTACCCGATTCGTTTTTGCCTCTTCGAAGGCAGCTCCTGAACTAAGTCTTCAGGTTTCGTGTGTAGTGTGGGATCCCGTTTGAGGTTGGAATTAATCGGTGGTGAAATCCTCTCTTTGAAGTGCTTCGATCTTCGAGTACATAGGACGACTGAGGATGCTTCCTCTTCTGATCTCCAGCACGAAAGTAAATCCATTTCTTTCGCCTCCTTAGTTTTTTCACACATGTTACGTCACGAAAGGAATCTTGTGCATGCTTATTCTGTTTCTTGGGGTCGTTCGTGTTGCCACATCTCGCTGCAACGCATCGTTCCGACATTTTAGGATACGATTCTCTACTTGTTTACAGTAAGATGAGAGCAAGTCTGAAGTCACGTGTTCCTGAACGTACGTCACAGCTCTGAAGGACCGAGAGGAGACTAAGGCAAATGGTGATCCAAAATGGCGGCAAGTTTGAACGTTTTATAAAATTCATAAAAAATTCGCGTTTTGTCCAAATCGCAAATTTTTTTCGCAGAAGTTCGTTTGGTGATGTTTAGATTCAGATGAGAAATAAAAAAAAAAGGTTATGGGCACTTTAACCACACCTCAGGTAGGTAATTTTACCACAGGTCACCAAAGCGTATTATGAGAGTTTGTATGGAGCTGAAATTCGATCGAAAATAAATTTCACTTTTCCTTCGAAAAGTTGTAAATAATGTGAAATAAAGTTTAAAAACCTCACCTGTTGTCTTTTCCGGTGTTTTTATCGCTTCTGGAAGCTGCTATGGGCGAATTTTCGACCTTCGGTCGAATCTGCCGCTGTAGTGTACTAATAGAAGGGAAAGGTCGGAAAGCAATTTGAACATTTCCCCAACCGTTTTTCGAGGTTCGGTTAGAAATGCTCGCTAAAAATATATTTCTTCCCCAGCCGGCGCTTTCAAATCACACTAAATCTCAAGAAGGATGATGTACGTACCTTTCTGTGTGATTCAATCGCCAATAGACCGATCTCTCGAAGCACAGTTTTACGTTGAAAACAGCTAAATTTTTTCAACGGCAGCCATTGCACGGGGACGAGGCTATGTTCCAGCAAGTGGGTCAAAAACCAACGGCCGAGCGCCAAAGTATACTCCACAAGGGGTGATACGCGTAACCTCTGTGTCGCTCAATACCAAACGCACTCCCTCCCGGGTAAGTCGGCAAGCTGGCGGCCGGCGTTCAAACTTTGGCGGGAAATTCAGGTGCCAAAGTGTACTTACCCGGGAGGGAGTGCGTTTGGTATTGAGCGACACAGAGGTTACGCGTATCACCCCTTGTGGAGTATACTTTGGCGCTCGGCCGTTGGTTTTTGACCCACTTGCTGGAACATAGCCTCGTCCCCGTGCAATGGCTGCCGTTGAAAAAAATTTAGCTGTTTTTCAACGTAAAACTGTGCTTCGAGAGATCGGTCTATTGGCGATTGAATCACACAGAAAGGTACGTAACATCATCCTTCTTGAGATTTAGTGTGATTTGAAAGCGCCGGCTGGGGAAGAAATATATTTTTAGCGAGCATTTCTAACCGAACCTCGAAAAACGGTTGGGGAAATGTTCAAATTGGCTTTCGCGACTTTCCCTTTCTATTAGTACACTACAGCGGCAGATTCGACCGAAGGTCGAAATTCGCCCTATAGCAGCTTCCAGAATGCGATAAAAACACCGGAAAAAGACAACAGGTGAGGTTTTTTTTAAACTTTATTTCACATTATTTACAACTTTTCGAAGGAAAAGTGAAACTTTATTTTCGATCGAATTTCAGCTCCTCATACAAAACCTCTCCATAATACGCTTTGGTGACTTGTGGTTTTAGTCTTATTATTTATATATACATTTTTTCTCTATACATCTGGAGCCCAGTTGTTCAAGAAGGGTGGATTTTCATAACGCTATTCACATGGATAAATCACTAATCCAGTGGATAAGTGTCAACAACACATACTATGACGCTACTCCACTGGATAATGATTTATACCGGTGGAATAGCGTTATCAACACTTTGAACAACTGGGCCCTGTATAATTAAATTGAGTAAATAAAAAAATAAAATAACCAAAATTAATAAAAAAAATCATGCAACTAAAATCATCACAATAGTGCATTCTGCCCACTAAAAAGAAATCAACCAACTAAAGGGACAGTTGAAATATAAAGTGTTGGTACTAAGAAGGATTTATTCTGCGTAATTTATTCTGGTAATTTATTCTGGTATTCAAATGTCAACATTCTGATGATGATGATTGTCTGATTATGAGCCGACAAAACAGACGTGTCCGCTTACATTGTATTTTACAATGAGTATCGGGACGTCAGCATTATAGAAGGTGCCTCTTTAGCTCTGGCTGCCACTATCCGTCCATTGTTGATTCTTGGTGTAATCCGTATAAATTTTTTTTTGTGAAATTTCTAGTCATTTGTCGTTTTCTTTGGACTAATTTTATAGTATGTGATTACTGAAGTATCAAGAACTACATGATATGGTGAGTTGAGGGATTTTAAAACAGATTAAAGTTTGATAAGGCCAGCAGCACATGTCGCCGACCGGTGAAACACTCCCTTTTAATAACCAAGATAACCCCAAACAAAAAGTTGCAGGGCCTGGCCATGTTACAAATATGGTATGAGATTGGATTTATGG
>MU825917.1:0-23472 GCA_029204205.1 Desmophyllum pertusum
GTGTACGGTAATCCGGATTGTAGATCGAAGACTAGAGAATCGAAGCACAACGTATTTGTGAGGGAAAGCTTGGAGGGATACTTCTGAAGTCTGAACACAAGAGGGAGCCATTTTATTTCCGCGGCCGTAATATTATCTAGCAAGCCGATGCGCTAGCTTTAGTTACCGTCAAACTCTTTATTTGCACATCACACAACTCTTCGAAGACGATTGCCCTATTTATCTTTTCTCTGGTTTAATACAGAGACCTTAGACTAACTCTGTTGTTTCCAAAATACTTTGAATAAGCGTCTAAGTAAGTCAAACTTCATCTGAAAAGTTAAAACGTGAGTTTCCTTTCGCTCTATGGTGTCATACATTTGGGTCAAGGGGTCAAACTGACTTTCAATATATCAGATATACCAGTCAACGAAACAACTTTCTTTCTCGGTCGAACTGTAGTAAATTTATGTTGGATATGAAGAGTCAATGTTACGGCTCAGGCGGCTTATTTGATGCAATGAATCCGGGAATAAAACGCCGCAGCATTTCGCAGTATGATCACCACGCAGATAAAATTGTATTGACTCTCGCAACGACAACGCATCAACATTGTATATACTCCGCCCGGTAATAACTACAAGGTTTCAGGATCCATACCTCTCAAATACAAAATGATAGTTCCTTTCCTCAATTGTTCGCATGTTTCTGCTCGATATTCGTCGAAAAAGTTGCCGAGTCAAAATCGTGACAACAACTTAGCAAACGTATTGACGCGTTTGCTGATTTTATAACACAGACCGAGGCACAGAGGCAGCAAAGGTTGAACAAAACCCCGAACAAAACAGACAAAGCTAAGCGCAAGAGAAGTTTAAGCCATGCGATCTTTTCGTAACTTCAAGCAGCATACACTAGCGCGGTGAAACCATACGTATAACATTTCCTTCCTGTAGTGGCGAACAGCTCTGGTATACAGATCGGATATTATTTTCCCCAGTTATCGGCTTCTTGTGAGGGTTCAAGCTGACAAAATTGGATGACAAAATTCCCATACGAGACTATTTACCCGAAGGCGTATGTATATACTGCATAAAAAACGGCGCGAAAACAGGTTTTTTTCGACACACGATCGTCTCTAGTTGTCGTCTCTCTCCTTTCTTTGCTGGATTACACAACAATATTTTGCCGCGAAAATTGTATCGTTATAAACTGGGCGGAACTATCAATCAAATAGGTGTCAAAAGGCGGCAACTTGAAAGATCAAAGATTCCACCGCAGTCTCTTTATTTTTCCTTCTCACCGCGCCCCGCGATTCTCGCGGCTCGCGGCTTCGCCGCTCGCCGCTCGATCGCAGCGCGTGCCTAAAAACATTAGGAAAGAAAGAGACTGCTCGCAGGTCTACTTGTGGTATGGACCCCACAAATAATACAAAACTTATAAAATGGTGGTCGAGGATGGGAAATTACTTTCGATTATGAGTACGACAGATCCACAACAACTGCAGCTTTCATGAAGAGAGATCTAATAGGATTGTCGGTTTTCATGAGGTTGTGGTGCAGTCTTTAGTTGATGAGTTCAGATTCCACTTTCGAATGACCCAAAAATATAATTATACTGTCGATAGTACTTACGCAAGAGTTGGCAGCTTAAAGTGCAATTCCTACAGGAAATCGATTTGGGGGAAACCGATTCCACTACAGAAGCAGATTTTGGCTTTTCTTTGAGTACATGTCGAACATGGAAGTACACTATAATGCAGTATAAATGCAGCCACGCCAGAAGCCATGTTGTTGACATTCAGAAAACGCGAGCTGAGTGGCCACGCTTGAGGATCAAAACTGGCGCAGGCCTGGAACTGGTAGCTAAGAGCAACTTTAAACAAATTTCCGTTCGGAAATTCTGGTTGGGAATTTTGGAGTACCTTGAAGGACGTTCCGTTTATTTTCGGAAATTTTCCGGTCGGGCAAACCAAAATAACCTTACCATTTACATTTCCAACCGAAATTCGGATTTTTTTGGTAAATGGTAAAACACTCTTATACTACTGTGGTTTGTATTGCCCACATTGATTTCAAGTACATGCCTTACTCGCAAGATTTATAAATTTTCCTTTCTTAAATTTTACAGTAACAGTGCGACTACTGTAACCGGGGCCACCTAGGCCAATGAAAAACTAATCACATATTGTAGAGCGGAATAGAGAAATTCAGGCTTAATTCCACGTTGAAAGGTTGTATAAGTGAAAAACTTATAAGCTCAAACAACTGAAGTTGAAATTCTTCGTTTCCATTCTGTAAGATGGTTTGGTTTTCTTTGTCTAAGTGGCCCCGGTTAAAGTAGTCGCACTGTAAAGGCAGTAAAAAAGTTTTACCCAAGGGTAACAGGGGTGATGAGAAGTTGATATTTCAACTGCATTTTAACTGAAAGAAAAACGGTTGACTGCAACTCCCCAGACACTTTATTTCTAACTTGTTTTTAATATTAGGATTAATTATTCGATTATTGTAAAGCGCTGTTGATCAGTATATGTAAATAGTGCTATAAAAGTGAGTTAAATTAAAGAGAATATTAATTAAATTTGCATACAACCCAAGAAGTCAGATAAAATTTATGTTGACCAAGTTCTTGTTCAAAGTAACAGTAATCAAGGCTGCTATAGACAACATTATAATAATATTGTATATAGCAGCCTTGATTACTGTTACTTTGAACAAGAACTTGGTCAACATAAATTTTATCTGACTTCTTGGGTTGTATGCAAATTTAATTAATATTCTCTTTGTGCAATACCATGCACAAAATGTACTGTTATGGTCTGGTTAAGAGCTTGATGTTCACTGACTTATGTGGCACAAGTGTAAGTTCTTTGTTACAATACAGTGGAACCCCGCCTTACGACCACCTCGTTAATACGACCACTTTCTTTTGTCCCGAACTAAAATTCTGTCAGTAATTTTTTTATTTAAGAACCCCTTTAATATGACCACCCCGATAATACGACCAGATTTTGGTGGCCTGTCGGTGGTTGGATTAACCGCGGCCACCTTTTGGCCGTCCCGATGAGGGCTTTCTTATTGTTTTTACCACGATTAAGCGGCCACGAAGAATCTAATACACGTAGTTTGGCCTTGTTTTGAAAACCTGATGACTGATAAGAGTCCGAAATAGAAGGAGACAAACTATTAAAATATTCAAACAACAGTTGTCACAAGCCTCCAAGCGTGTTGTATTCAGATAAAGTGACGTTTATACCACACGCCTTATGCTAATTTCTGACGAAACCCGTTTAAGCGGCCAACCAGATTAAACGGCCACTTGCCATTTCCCCGAGGGTGACCGCTTAATCGGGGTTCGACTGTATAAATAAAGTTGATTTATTTTTTATTTTTTATTCACATTCAGTGGGGTGGGTGAAGTTAAGATGGGCATTTCCTTGCTAAAAAGTCAGGGAGTGAAGGTGGGTCTTTTCTTGCTCAAAAATTTGAACAAAACATTTTTCAAGAATGGAGAGGAGATAGCTCCCAAAACCCTCCTAGATCTGCCACTAACATTGGTCTCACATACACTGCAACAGTTTTTTCAGCGAAGACATAAATAAATGGAAATTGAACAGTATCAGAACTGAATTATTTGTATGACATAAGCAACAGTCAACATGCTCTTCAGCCTATTATGTGACAGAATGCTACACAATATTTCAGGTGGTAGGTACTGGTAAGTCCTGTCCAGTTTTGTACTTCACAAACACTGCAGACTGCAAACAGGTTGTAAGTGAAGTGATTGGAGCCCAGGTGGGGGGAACTCTCCTATATAAGCTATATAGGTATGTGCAGTGCCAAAGGGTATGGTTTTTGAGCCGTTTTGGTCCAGAAAATGGGTATAGATTTTGAACATTTTGGTCTCAAATAATGGATATATTTTCCTACTTGTCTGAAAATATAGGGTATAGATTTTGGCTCTTAAAGAGGGCAATTTTAAGGGTCAGGTCTGAAATAGGGTAAGGAAAATCACATATTTTGGTCTGAAATAGGGTACCCAAATTTTCGTTGAGTACTCTCCCTCCAGGGGATTGGAGGAAGCAAGTGGCGGAGATAAATAAACAAGTAAAGATGACAACAACAAAAACAGTCTTTTAATGTTACACTCTATGCAAGAACATGATTGATTATTATAATATGAATCATGATTAAAATATGCCAGTTGCTTACTTTTTAGAACAAATGTTGTATATTATGTTGTTGAAAATAATTATGTTGTTGAGAATGAAATTCTCAAACTCATTAATAATTCATCAAAGGAATTTAAAAAAAATAAATAAATAGAATTTCAGACAGTTTTTGGGTCACCCTTCTTTATTCGTCAAGCATATGTATGTCAGACTGCAGTCATTCTTTGAAATTGGGGAGCAATACATTTTTGTTCAGGGAAACAACAAACGGAACTCTCGATATGAGAACCCTGGGTTACTCTTTTTGTAATCCCCCCTCCCCAAAAAAGGTTCTTACCAAAATCTTTCACCCCAAAAAGTCACCACAAACCCCCCTGGGCTTTAAACTGTCATTCTTCACTAAAATCACTGGGTTTTTTGGGGGGTTTTAGATTGTGGGGAAGGTGCGGAAGAGGGGGGAGGGAGTTCTCAAATACGGTGAACTCTCTCTAAGGGCCTGTTTACATGGAGGGAGGGTGACCCGGGTACTCACCCTCCTAGCCGGGCTACCCTGGGAGGGCCAACTTTTCATACATTTCTTTACAAAGCACACTGAAGTGTTTACATGACAGACAGGGTCACCCGCCTACCTGGGTCACCCTGTCTGCTTGCCAGGGTCACCCGGCTAGGCGGGCTATCTTTTCTGCATGTAAATGGTCAAACCCGGGTCACCCGCCTAGGCGGGCTATCTTTTCTGCATGTAAACGGTCAAACCCGGGTCACCCTCCTAGGCGGGCTATCTCTGTTGACTTGGAAAACCCACGATAATGGCGGAACAAGCGATAAAAAACTGTCAGCAAAATCACCGCTATAGCCTTTATTCTTGCTGCCATGTTTGTTATGTAGTGCTTAATAAATCGCGCCGTTGCAATAAAAAAAGTCTGCCAAAACATGAACCCGCCAAAACAAGAGCCCGCCAAAAAAGATAGCTCGCCTATATGATAGCCCGCCCTAATAGCCCGCCCATGTAAATGTGGGCTATATTTTAGCCCGGCTGGGAGGGTGACCCGGGTCACCCTCCCTCCATGTAAACAGGCCCTTATAACTCGGTTGGTTCCGTGGCCTAGATGACCATCACGTGCTATACCTAACGTTATATACGCTTACGTAACTACTCATGATTCCCCGGCCTGGAACCCAGGCCATGTTGTGTTTCGTGCCGACAAAATATTTACTTCAGTCTTCTTCACAAGCTCATTCGACAGAAATAACACTTTGTTGCAGTAAGACGGTTAATGGAAATAAAACATTCATTTCATCCATGTAAACAGGCCCTAAGGCAGACACCCTCGGGACCAGCTCTAGTCTGCCTAAGAGAGGTGTCCACCTTACAGAGAATTCAGTTGAGACAGACAAGTTAAATTCGGCCAGGATAAGCCAGCCAGCCATGTCTGCCTTTGAGAGGTGTCCACCTTATAGTGGTGTGCGCTTTGAGAGAGTTCACTGTATAACTCAAGATGATTGGGGGGTCTTGAAAAAAGATTTAAAATTCAAGGGGGGCAGGGAAATTTTTTTGGGTATAATTTGTTACATTTTCCTCCAGCCCACCCCTGTATAACAAATGAATGGTCAGACATGTTAAACATTAGTATTTCACTGAACTATAAGAGGTGACATTTAGAACTTCTTATACTGATCAGGATCTAATTTCCTCTGGGAAGAGAGAGAAAAATCATAGGAATAAAGGAAATGGCAACTAAGATTATATAAACAATGTTCTATTTGAAAATAAGCAGTGCCAAGGGCTGTACATTATTATTCTGCGTGTACTAATATAAATGTCAATATAAATCACAGTGAACTGTATGTTAATAGGTTACATACCATTTTTGTTCAAATTCCACCAAGACCAAACTGAACAACAGAGAACATTTTTCCCAACAAGACTCAATTCTAGCATAAACAGAGTACCTTAAAACGCAGTCAAATAGCAGAAAAAAGGATCGGCTTTTTAGGGACGTGATACATTGTGTACAGTCAAATGTTGACGAATTTCTTGATCTTGTATTCGTATTTCTACCGCAAAGATTGTCCAACTTTGTAAGGTCTCACTCTTAAACTTGAAATCTTATTTTAAGAACAAAATTTCTTAAAACAAATCTCCACGTAAGAACTTTGTTGTTGTTAAATTAAATTTCTTATTTTAAAGAGTTATTCTATTTTAAGAGTTAATTTTAATTTTAAGAAACAGTTTCTTACTTTAAGTTTACTCATCAAAATCCTTAATTTAAGATGAAATGTTCTTATTTTAAGAAACAATTCTTATTTTCAATTACAATTTAAGAAAATGTTTTCTTAAAATTAATTCTCATTTTAAGAGTATTTCTCTTATTTCAAGTAACAGTTTTTCATATAAAAGTTAGTAAAAAAATTCTTGTTTTAAGAACCAAAACTTCTCATTTCAAATCTTGATTAATTTGAAAAAATGCTAGTAATTAAATCAATAAAAAAGTATTAATTCAAACGCGAGAAGATCTCTTACTTTCACTACTTTGGACAAGATCATTAAATAAATGCAATTAATCCATTTACAGGTCTCTTCCTCGGTGTTAAGTCGGACACTGTGGCCAGTGACAGTGTGAATTAAATTAACACTCATGGATGTATATAAGTACTAGTATTACTAAAGTCCAGCAATGTCAGCACGGTACTATTATTAGAATACAACTCTCAATGCAAAGCAGTGCACATCAAACTTTTATTGTAATCCTGCTAGACATTGGATTCACAATAGGATATAATTACTGTAAATGGTTGACCATGCATTTTAGTCAGTGTGGAAAAATAATAGCATTACAATGAGCGCTTCTCATTCGACCAGAAATTCCGTAAATTCTGGAATCAAGTTTCGGAAATTTGTGCATTTAATAACCTCTTGAGGTTGTCCTAATTTGTATTAATGCTCCTGAATTTAAAACCGGAATTTTTGGTCAAATGGAAAGCGCACAATATATGTATTTTACTAAAAATATGCTATTAATTTATGATGCTCACAACTAGAGTCATCATGACACTGAAGATTATTTAAATATTTTAAAATAAATCAGTGTTACACCCTGGTGAAAATCTTTCAAGGATCTTCAAGGATCCTTTAAGATCTTCACAAGGATCTTTGAGGATCCTATAAAGGATCTTAATAAAGATCCTTAAGGATCTTTCCAAGGATCTTCAAAGATCTTCGAGGATCTTGCCAAGGATCTTCAAGGATCTTCAAGGATCTTGCCAAGGATCTTCAAGGATCTTTGAGGATCTTCAAGGAACCTGTTAAGATCTTTGAAGATCTTGTTAAGATCTTCAAGGATCTTGCCAAGGATCTTTTTAAGATCTTCAAGGATCTTGTAAAGATCTTCAATGATTTTGCCAAGGATCTTCGAGGATATTGTCAAGATCTTCAAGGATCTTTTAGGATATTATCAAGATCTTTAAGGATCTTGCCAACATCTTTAAGGACCTTGTCAAAGATCTTCAAGGATCTTACAAAATTAATATCTTCTGTGGTCTTTCAAGGATCTTTTGGATTCTTGAAAAGATCTTTGAGGATATTGCAAGGTCCTCATAGATCTTTGAAAAGGTTTATTAGACTAATTGCATATTAAGTTCCTCCAACATATGCAATATGATGCTCATACGTATGTAATCTTACAAAGTTTGTTGATCTTCAAAGATCTTCCGACAGTCGGTGTTTCAATTTCAAATGTTTTATTAGTTGAATGTATTAATTCCTACTTTAGTTTTTTACTGCTGTCAATGTCTATACACTCAGACATCAAGTACAGTGTACTACATGTAGGGCACACCAGATTGAAGACTAACTTAAACATCAAGCTTCTGTTCATAATTTATTTTATTCTACTCACTGAAATTGCAGGTTTTCCTTTGTAACACATTTACATTTTTGAAAACCTTCATACATGTATATCCACACCTGGGATAGAAAATATTCAAAGTATCACTCATGATGTTCGATGATTGCTTTTCACTTAGCTTTATAAACATATTGTTCCCTGTAGTGACTGTATACTTCAAGGATATGCATTTCTGCCTCAATTGAACTACAACAAAAACACAAAGCAACATGTGATCAGTAAAATCAGATCTATAAACAGCTGTATTCGCCTCTTCCTCTGACAGAGACTGCTACATTTAAAAGCAATTTACAAATGAAGGAGCATTCAGATCAAGTTTTACTGGTACGTGGCTCAGTTTAAATGCTTTCTTGACGTCAAACTTGTAAGCTGACAACATGCAAACGATCACACTGAGCAAGCAAGCAACTTCAAGAGGCCATTGTGATTATTTCAACTTACTTTATTTCTCTGAAGTAAAAGCTCTTGATTTTGTGGCGTTTTAAACATCATTCCATGGGCATTTCTCACTGAAAAGACTGAAAATACTTTGCACTGATCGTTGAACGGTCCGTTGAACTGTTTTGAATCGTTGTTGTTACCACTGGAGCATTATGGGTAGATTAACACTCATTCCCAGGGTCTTCTCAGTATTGAATCCAAGATGGCGGTTCCATCTGTTTAGGTTAGTTCTTAAATTAAGAAGCGATATATTAAAGCATGTTTTAAAATAAGAAACAATTTCTTGTTTTTAGGGGTTTATTTTAAGAACACTGCCTTCCTTAAAATCAATATCTCAAAGTAAGAAGTCGATTCTCGGAAAAACTCTTAAATCAAGAACAGTCATCTCAAATCAAGAACAACCTTCTTAAAATAACCCGGGGTATCCAATCGATGAAATCGATGATCGATGACAATCGATATCAATCGATACCAATCGATATCAATTAATCGATTGATATTGATAATCGATGACCAATCGATGATGAAGATTTGTGTGGTTATCGATTGGTATCGATTTCCAATAACAATCGATAATATCGATTGGTATCGATTGGTTGCAAATTTTGTCACGTTTCACAGCACATCTAATGATCTTTGCACGCGTTAATTGTTAACACATTTTATTGTAATGCTTTGAACGTTAACAGGAGAAACAAGACTTATTTCCTTCTCTCTCTACTTTCTCTTACGATTTAACAATTGGACGGCAAGCTCGAGGTTTCTATTATAACAATAGAGTGTTTCTGTCGAGGAACTATCGGCTGATAGTTGCCCGCGGAAATTTTATGTTCTAAAAAACAAATATTAGCCCGAGAACGAAGTTCGAGGGCTTATATGCTAGTTTTTTAGAACATAAAATTTCCAAGGGCAACTATCAGACCGATAGTTCCGAGACAAAAACACTCTATTGTCGTTATTGTTCACCACTACATTTTCTGCGCGGCGGCCTAAAACCGAAAACGACATGAATTTATTTATCTCGATTTCTAACACACTGCGACACTTGGAGCTTAAAAAATAGTTTTGCATCTCAACTGTTGTCTCGTAAATACGTAGTCTGAAGTAGTAAATACGTACAAAACTTTAGGTTAAACTTCGGATTACTTTTTCAAAGTTATAAATCGACTTAGTGATTTTTCAGTTCCATTTAAATGAAGCATGATTTGTATGAAAACGGCGGCAAAACCTGGCGCGGGCCGCCAAGTTGATAAGAAAGCAGGACAAAGTTTTCTTCGGATTATTTCTTCGCTCAATCTCTTCTAAAGTGGCATATATTCTGGAAAATTGTGCAAATGATTTAGCTCAAAATGGGAAGATCGGAAATAATTGTGGAGCTGAACATTATATTCATTTTACAAGTCGAACGGACAACTGAACGGAGTCGAAGGTTTCACTTGTTTACGGCGGGCAAACGCTTGACGAACTGCCGTATTTAAGCTTCGTAACTGATATTTACTGCGCTGATTCAAGCTGGAATTGATAAGCCTCTTGGAAATACAAGGTAACAATACTGAATAGGCTAAGCTTAAACTTGTGGTGTAAACAGGCTGTCATTTTTTGGACGAATTTGTGTCGGTTTACCGATCTTTCCGTAAATTGTTTAGTGCTCTTTCATTCGCATTTGTTGTACATTTACAGGAATTTGCTATTAAATATTTCGTTCCAAGCTTCGTGTATGCCCATATGTTATGAAAGAATTGATAGAGAGTAAATTCTCGCTAGTTTTTAATTTATTCTTTCAACTGTTTAGCTCAAAACTGCACAAAACGGTTGTTTTTCGCTCAGGCGGGCACTATCGATCCGGGGTTTTTTGCCCGACGGGCACTATTACCTGACAGTGTCTCTCCGCGGATGAACACTATCACGTCACGTGTTCGATTTAAGCCAATCAGAATCAAAGAAAATTTAGTGGTGAACTATAACAGCTGATAGTTAGTCAGAGAGGATCCACAAGCTCGGACTGCGGTGGGTGGCCGAGATATCCACGATGGTTAACAACTTTAAACGCATTTCTGCGTTCTCCCCTCTTCCGTACTAGCAGTAAAGAGCTCGCCGACGTTTACCTCAAAACGATACACCTTATTATAGATAGTTGAACTTCTTCCCGGACTTCTTGCGTCGACATAATGACACGGGAATGACAGTGACGGCCAAGTGGTAATTTAAGTGCACGTGCAGCAGGGTATATTCTTTGCGTTGATAAGACTGGGCCCAACTTGTTTTGCCAACCTCGTCCCCAGGGCCTTCTCAAACTGATCGGACAAACCTCGTTCGAGCTTGCTGATCAGAGTGTTTTGCCAATCGATAGCAATCGATGAGCAGTTTTTGTGTGGTTATCGATTGATCATCGATTGACCGATACCAATCGATACCAATTAACTAATTTTATCGATTGATATCGATTGATCGATTGGTTTTCCGATCATCGATTTCCATCGATTGGATACCCCGGGAAAATAAGAAGTCACCTTTATTTGAATTAAGTAAAAAATTATTAATTTAAAAACCCAGGTTTAAGAGTGTCTTGTAGCGAAGACAAATTTCCTTGGGAATGCATCGTCTGGGCAGAACTGTCAGAATTGGCTCATCGTGGTTTATAACGTTCGAATTTTAAACAAATACCCTCTGCTTCTTTGCTACAGCCAAGCATAGTAGGGACTATGAGCCAAGCAACAAAATGGTGTGCAAGAACAAAACAAGCGATCGCTAGCGATCGATACATTGTGAGCCTGCTCGCTTGCGATCGCAGCCTAGATATACGCGGGCGCCATTTTTCGAGGAAACCGGAAGCAGAATGCCGTGCGCACTAGTGTGTTATTTTTTTCCTCATTACGCATGCAGTTTTCATCAGCCAATCCAAAAATTCGTATTTTTTACTGTCCCCAGAGCTACTGGTCACAACATTTAAAAAAAACCGCGTAGCTCTGGGGACGAGAATGTGCGGTCTGAGCCTAGCTGTCAAGAAAGAGAGAGCACATGGAACTGCGCATCTTACTTTGTTCCATTCGCGCATAACCACAATTCCATGCGGTCTTAGAAAATTTGGTTTCAAGGCTCTATATATTGTAATTTTTTGCCGATTAGGTCTGCTGCCTTGTTCGTTCGCTTCAGGCTCACTTACAGCGGCAGCAAACATTGCGTTTCAAGTCTACCTGCGTCAGTCCCATTTGAATTGCCATGAAATTTCATTTTTTTCAATAAAATAAACACATACTGTAATATAATTATACAGTGGATTGGGATATCATTTCTCTCATCACAAGAAACTAACTAATAACTAAGTAAATTTATTTTTGATGAACGAAAACTACTTAACCCCAAGTGCAGGCTTTATAATTGATACCCGAGTCATCATGACAGAACAAGAATGCTTCATAAGATAATTAACACCTAACACAGCACACGTGAGATAATGAAATAAATTTGTATGGATCTGGAGCGAGATGATTACAATCCAACAAGATCTAAAAACGTTTTTGAAACAGCAAAGCATCGTAGTGGGCCTTGTAAATAAGTCCATCTTCCTTCGAATTGAAGCATATCGTAAATCTTCCATTGCGTTAGCGTGAACAACATAGACAAGTCATCGAGCGGGAGAGCGCGCGCGATTTAGCATATGTCGTAATGGCGGTAAGCACGTTTTTTTACGGGCTGCCACTAATTCGGCGCTAACTGACCCATGTAGCTTTCTAGAGCTATGGCGACTAAAGAACAGATTAGAGAACTACTGAAAGCGGAACTAAGGCCAATTAATGGTAAACTCGAAGTCATAGAAGCTAAATTTAACGACCTTCAAACGGCTGTCGATTTCCTCTCGACAAAATATGACACATTTCTGTCACAAGTACAGAGTTCGAACGAGAAGCTCCTGGCCTTGACGTCGACCTCAAAGAACCTAAAGAAGGATATCCAAGATGTGCAGAAAACAGCAGGGAAAGCAGCAAACGATTCTGAAGAGCTAGCTCAATATCTACGCCGAGATTGCCTCGAGATAGCCGGAATTCAGCCCACGAGAGATCTCTCGTGCAATCACATTGTCAAATCCATCGGTGAAGCTTTGGACCTTGAAATCACCGACAGCGATATCTCGACCAGTCACCCAGTTCCTTCCTATAACAAGGATGCATCGCCAAAAATAATCGTGAAATTCACTAGAAGAGATGTGCGAAATACATTTTATGGCAACAGAAAGAAATTGAAAGGAAAGAAGGTAAAGAATCTACCAAGTCTCAACCTCGGAAACAACAACAACTATATTTACATATCCGAATCTCTAATTCCTTCGAAGAAGAAACTCTTTGGACGTGCTAACAAGCTAAAGAAACGGCTAAAATGGAAATTCATCTGGACGAATAATGGGAGAATCTACCTCAAGGAGTCTGATAATACTAACACACATGTTATCGATTCAGAAGAAAATATGAATGAACTTGAACTTCAATACCATTCATCGAACAATGCTTCTGCTCACAATTAATACCAAGGGCTTCATACATATAACCTGTCATAGGTTAAGCATTTCATCTTCTGCATACATTGACTCCCAAGTAAACCAAGGAAAAAGAAAGGAACCCTTATTCTGTATAGAAGAGGTATTTCTAATTATTAAGATAACAATTACTCTTTATTATAAATTTTAAAGAAATATTATTCATAATTTACTCTACGATGCTTTCGAATTGCCTTTTCATGACTTGAATCATAGAGATTTCCTGAAAGCTACGGGTGCATGGGTTCATCATGCTCCTAGTTCTTTGCTGGAATCTCTGGATCTGTTTAGAGATGTTATTGAGAGTCCAGAAAACGATACTGATCTAGACGAAAACACATTAGGGAATTACATCGAATCCAAATATTATAATATAAAACAAACTGGCACATACCTTCAAAAGATTAATAAGCAGAAAGGCTTCTCAATTCTACACTGCAATACCCGTAGTCTTCCTAAGAATCTGACCCTATTAAACGACATATTATTAACCATGAAAGAAACACCTAGTGTTATAGCTATATCTGAAACGAAACTTAAGGAAAACAATACTTGTAATATCTCCATCCCAGGGTATTTATTCTTAGGTACAAATTCTAAAACTACAGCAGGTGGTGTTGGATTATATGTCACTACTGATTTAGAATTTAACAGAAGGCAAGACCTCGAAATGGTTTCTGAGGGACTTGAATCTTGTTGGATTGAGTTAATTAGGAAGAAACAGAAAAATATTATTATTGGATGTATTTATAGGCACCCATCAAATAATCGTGATCACTTCCACGAATCTTTAAAACAAAACTTCGAAAATCTTAACACTCAAGCTTATGAGATCTATATTTTGGGAGATATGAATATTAATTTTCTTATGTATAACAATGATAAACAAACATCTGACTACCTGGATATGTTGCTAAATTTAGGACTTATGCCAATTACCACAAAAGCAACTAGAATAACCGATCACTCAGCTACCCTAATTGATCATATATATACAAACTCACCACAAAAAATTATTAAATCAGGAATTTGCCTTGTTGACATATCCGATCACCTTCCGATATTCTGCACCATAGCAACGAAACTTCCAGAAGCAAATGTACAACAATATTACAGGGATTTTTCAGCTTTTAATAATGAATTATTTATAAATGACTTGAATAATATAGATTTTACAAATCTTGTCAACTCAGACGTCAACGTAAGCATGAGTAAAATAATCAACACACTACAAATAATCTCTGATAAACATGCTCCAATTAAAACGGTCTCAAATGCTAAGAAAAGGAGATTAAAGAAACCATGGATAACAAACTGCATTCTCACCTCAATTAAGAATAAGCAAAAACTTTTAAATCTCACTTCCTTAGCAAAGATCCTAAAAAATTATGCAATATAAAATATATAATAATAAATTGAATAAGATCAAAGAAGCAGCAAAAAATGTGTACTTCACTTCCCAATTCAACATCAACAAAGAAAATATTAAAGTGACTTGGAAATTGATTGGCATGTTAATTAATAGAAAAAAACCTTCTCAAACTCCAATAACTAAACTTCTCTATAACAATAAATGTTATATAGATAAGGCAAGTATATGTCATCAATTAAATACTCACTACATAAATGTTGGCCCTAGCCTATCCTCACAGCTTCCTCAATATGACACCACGAATCCGATCAAATATATACACAACTCATTCCAAAACAGTTTCATGTTCCGTGGAATTTGCTTACACGAGGTTCACGATTCAATAATGGGGCTAAAATTGAATAAATCAACAATAGGAATCCCCCAAAGATGTATTAAGTTAGCATGTGATTATATCAGTGAAGCTTTAACAATAGTGTTTAACCATTCATTAGTCCAAGGCATTGTGCCTGATATCTTAAAAATCGCAAAGATCACACCTATTGACAAGGGAGGTGAAACCACAGATCCCAGTAACTTTCGCCCAATCTCTACGCTATCTTCATTTACTAAAATATTCGAAAGACTTGTCTACAAGCAAATCATTAAGGTGATTCCTTGGTATTGCATTGCGCATCCTTACTGCGCATAATTTATTGCGTCATTTGCGCGCGCCACGCGTCATTTAGCGCGACTGAGAGCGCGCGCACATACAGAACATTACAGGATTTCTTTCAGACAAAGCTTGGCTGGGAAATAAATGGTCGTTTTCTTCTAAACAAGCACGGTGACCCCCATTTTTTATTTCATAATTTTAATAAGAACAGTATCTACATTACACAAGAAAAAGATGGGCAGAAATCTATGATCAGTTTTTTGGCAATTTAACTAAATTCTCCGGAGGGAGCCACTACGGTCCCACAGCGCATATCCAATTTGAATCTACTTTGGAGTGTAAAGTAAATACAAAGGAAATCGAAGACATTTTTCTGGAACGTCGGTGAATAAACAATGGAATAAAGTCAAACTCTGTGCGATATCACGGCTGCATTGAAAAACATCGAGCTTATTTGCTGCGCACGGTTTTTGCCAAAAGGGGCCAAAATGACCACACTCGTCAGCATTGTGGCGTGGAAACGAGCACGGTGACCCCCTCTTTTTATCACGTTTTTATTATCTCCTTGACTTGTTACAAAAGTGTACCAAGTTTCATCGGAAATCTATGTTTGGTTCTATTACCAGGGAATTACCTTAACTATGTTGAAAAGCATGAAATACTAAATAAATTTCAATTTGGATTTAGAAAGGGCAGATCAACCTCACAGGCGATTACCGAAATTACAGATAATCTAAAACAAGCTATTGATAAAAATATTTTTACTTGTGGAGTTTTTCTGGACTTCTCAAAAGCATTTGATACGGTTAATCATGAAATCTTACTAAAAAAGTTGGAATCATATGGAATAAGAGGAGTTCCTTTGAAATGGTTCACTAACTATTTGACTAACAGACAGCAATACGTGACTATAGGTAACACTGAATCATCAAAACAAACAATGATATGTGGAATTCCTCAAGGTAGTTCTTTAGGACCACTATTATTTTTAATTTATATCAATGATCTCCCAAACTGCTCAGAAGTGTTTGTCGTTTAGGATGTTTGCTGATGATACAAATGTCTTTGTTTCTTCCAATAATATTTCAAACCTAGAAACCTTAGTTAATTATGCATTAACAAAAGTTAAAGAATGGTGTGACATAAATAAATTATCAATAAACTTTAAAAAACTAATTATATGATCGTAAAATCACATAGAAAGAAAGAAGTAAATACTAATATTAACATAAAATTAACAAATAAAGATGGCACGAATTATCCACTAGAAAGAAAAGACCATATTAAATACCTAGGTGTTCTTATTGATGATACAATTTCCTGGAAATACCACATATCCTTTGTTTGTTCACGTATTGCAAGAAACATTGGCATAATTTCTAAATTGAGATATTACTTAACCCTCAAACAATTGAAACAACTTTACTATAATCTTATATACCCCTATATATCATATGCAATACTAGCATGGGGTAGTACCTATAAATCGCACATACAAAAAGTCCAAATAAAGCAAAACCAAGTGATTAGACTAATATTCTTTGCCATTTCATATGGGGAAAACACTGAGAGTGCTCTTCCCTTGCTCAACTTACTAGATATCCTCACCATAAACAATGTATTCCGTTTACAAGCTCTAAAGTTTACCCATCAATGGCATAGAAAACAATTACCTAATATATTTAAAAATTACTTTCATTATGCTAGGGACGTACACTCTTACAATACCAGGTATGCATCTAAAAATAATTTATATAAGCCGCGCGTTAGAACAAACATAGGTAAACATGCTATCCCCTTTATGGCAATTGATTACTGGCAACAACTTCCAGACTCCTTAAAAAACCTTAATACTTTCTCCTTCTCTATAAAAATTAAGCATTATCTACTGACAGAACAGTATAAGTAAATGACTACTGTAATCTTATTATATGACCCTTACTTCTATGTACTTCTTGTTTGTTCTCCTTGTTTTTGTTTTTGTTTTTCTCTTCTCTGTTTTTATTTATTTATTTATTTATTATTATTATTATTATTTTTTTAAAGTAATGTATAGAACAGCTACATAATCGTATTTAACATAAACAGGCTAGAGGTTAACTAGAAAACCCTCCAGTTCATTTAACCTCTAGGCATTTACTATAATTAGCTAATTACTCAAATACCATTACAAACTACTATTAAAATAATATATCCAAAAAATGTAACCTAATTTTTATAAAATGCAAAATAAAATTGTTGTTGTTGTTGTTGTTGTATTAAAACGTACATGTAAGATGCATGATATTTCCGAGAATCCACCTAATACTGAGTGACATCGCAGGGTCCCAATCTATTTCGTTAACTCAGCTTAATATTATTCGCTATGCGCATTCTCCGCGTAAAAACCGCAGTAGCCATTTGAGTACGCGTCGCGGACCTATTTTTTGTTTTAGATGGCGAAATTCAACTGTATTATTATACAATCAAACCTGTATTAGGCGGACACCAATGGGGAATGATCTAGTGTCCGCTTAACAAAGGTATTATTTACAGTAAATATGGGAACTGATAAATTTTGAGACTTTTGCTACTGCCGCTTAATAAAGGGTGCTCGTCACGGATGGCGCATCTTGAAAAAATTAGCCAATTTTTTCAAGTTTACCGTTCACAATCGGTCTTAATACTGTTTGGTTTATTATAACCTCTTTGATGTTTTTTCTACCGTAGTAAACTATTATTTTGAGGCTTCCTTCAATTTAAAGGCAACTTCCACCCCACAAAAATGACTTAAGGGGGGACTTCACCTAAATTTCAAGGAAATTTTAAGAGGTTTAAAGAAGGAATAGAAGAAAGAAAATAATTTTTGGAACACCAACAGACAGTTGATACCCACGCGGGTGCTCTTGCGTGGTTATCAACTGTCTGTCAATGTCAATCTACTAATTTTTAACTTCAAATTCTAATTTTAAAACTACATTAAATCTTCAATATTTCTCATTTTCCTAAATTTTACAACTCCTTTGAGAAAAACTATTTCCTCCCAAATATACACAAAAATCACCCAAAAATTTACAAAACACTCCATAACATAGATTCATGGGATGAGCATAGAGTTTTTGGATTGCTTGAAACGTGAACGAGATATTTCCATTTAACCCATGTTAAGTCGCGGAAAAATGGCATTCAGGTTAAGTCCCGCCTTAAATTATCGTGACATAACTCCTTTAATACAGGTTTGACTGTAGCCCACACCCCTCGAAAAAAGCCCCCACCGAACACAAAAATCCTTCCGATAATAAGCATAAGCTCCCCCCCCCCCCCCCGCCCCCCTCTGTGATGTTCATTTCACCACTGTATTTAAATTTGTTTTGTGCTCGACATCGTTATGTTTAGTAGAATACGAACAGTCCCTCATTTTTCTCTGGGATAGTCGAGTGGGAAATCACGCGAGCGAGCGCGAATATCACCTCGAGGACACACGACACGCGGGACTGCTCGTAGTCTATATGTTTAGAGAGTTTTCTAAACGGTATTCCCACGGTGTGCAACTAAACTTTTTCAGATGCAAAATCCCTTCCAAATATTAGCCCAAACATTTTTAAACCCTTAATTCCGATAATAAGCCCAACCCCCCTGCCCCCTCCCCGATAATAAAGTCCCCACCCGAAAATAAATACGCCTAACAAAAAACTCCTTTTGGAAAAGCCCAGGGCGTATTCACGGAATATTTTACAGTAATGCTGTAAACTTGAGTTACGTAGTGAAAAGCTAACTACTGCGAGCAGTCAGTCTTTTTTTCCTCATATCTTTGACGCGAGCGAAAATAAATAATTATGCAAATGACCGCGCCCGTGCATCTCGCGACTCGCAGATTCGCCGCTCGATCGTTGCATCTCGCCCCCCAGAAAGATTAGGAAAAGAGAGAGACTGCTCGCAGTCTTTTCTATTTCCAGACATATATAGCTGTTGAATTGGACGACAATTGGTCGACATGTAAAGAAGTCACTTCACTCTTAATGATTTTCCAGCTATGAAACTTGTCTCAAAACTTTCAGTTTCTTTTTATCGAGCTTCGTCCTCGACCTTCCCTTAGATAACTGTTCCTTCCTTCTAAATACAATGCCCACGGACGAATATCGGTTGAGCATGTTTTGTAGCATCATAGCCGGAAACAAACGACGGGGGAAATACACGCACTGAATAAAGGATATAACACTTTCTGTTAACTGCTCGCCGAGTAGGTTTCTCTGTACTTGATGATTCAGCTTCTGCAACAATAAACATGCAATCTGTATGAGAGGCAATAAACTTGCACTGTGTCCAACAATTTCATGTTAAAAATAAACGCTTGTTAAATGAACCTGTCTGCACTTCGGCGGGGCTTGTTTCGCTTCGAGTGATGGTGAAAATTTGGGCGAGGCAAATGTACTTCGTATCACAATGACTTCGTTTGGTTGTAAGATGAGAGAACAAGAACACTGGAATGGGACAAAAACGTTCAATATTTTTGGTATTTTCAAACGTAACCTGAGAATCTGAATTATGACGGCAAGGTAAAGGAAATTTTCCTGTTCTTGACATCTCTACTTAAATTTGTGACCGCTGACCTATAGATGGGGCAAAACTTAAAAACTTACTTTAGAAGCAGTTTTTGCTGTCTACACGAACATTGCATTTTAAATTTGAGCACTTAAAGACTTGTTCTTTGACAGGTATACATTATACAAATGAACGAAACAAGCGTATGTTGTTCATTTTCAACATATTATTTATCATATTTATTTTTAGACATGCCGTACTTGATCTTAATAATTTAAAACAAAAAAGCCTCGAAAAATTCAGTCAAAACGTTACGTTTTTCAAGTAAGAATCTTTGTGTAGATCGATAACCACATTAGTACGTTAACGCTTTAAAAATGAAATGTAGAACAAAATGCTACTCACAAGGTTCTGATTGACTCTCTCCAAACTCTATCGTGACGTCATCACCAATGAGAACAAACGGAGCCCAGTATTTTTCGGCATAGAACTTCTCTGACTCTCTGAGACATTTCATAGCCCTGTTAAGAGCCACACTGGCGCTACATCCACGACCCAGATGTTCGTAGAAACTTTTCATAAACTCCATAGTGGCCTCGTCATCAATTGCCCAAAGTGACACCAAAACAGAACGAGCACCAGCACCCAGGAAAGCCCGTCCAATACCGACCACACCCTCAGGAGTAACCTTCCCTTGAGCACTGTGACAGCAACTGAGCACAACAAGCCTTGCTCGTAGCTTAACAGCTTGTACATCTGACATTGTTAATAGGAAGTCTTTCTCTTGAGGGATCTCGGATGACCGTGTGGGATTTGGAGTCAAAGCAATTTCACCAGCTTCCATATCACCGTGTGCTGCAATGTGTACCAAAGCAACGGAACCGATTCGCTTTAGCACCTCAACTTTAGTTGCATCTCTTCCTGTGAGTGGTTCGGTGTTAAGGATCTCGCCTATCATCTTTACTTCTTTCCTGGCATCTGGCAAACTTGTCAATTCGGCACATTTGTCCCATATTGTTTTAATTTCCTCTACAAATGGATCTCCTACCAGTAGCGCCCCAATCTTATTGTGGTAGTCCTCAGGACAATGTGTGATCAGTTGTAAACTGGTAAGCGAGGGTACAATGCGGATCCTGATAGATTCACTGAGGTATCGGGAAGCCTCATCCACAAACGCAGCATAAGGGGCCAAGCATAGCGGACCATCTGGGACAATGATTAACTCCTCGCCTTCAAGTATGTTTGCAATAGGGCTGATTATAGAATCAAACAAAAGGCGCAGAGATTTGCTTTTGCTGCAGTCTGCTATTTCCTGACAAGATTCTTCATTGACCGGTAGGTAACCTTTTCGCTCTGCATCCAATGAACGATTCTCACACTTAACACGAACACCAACTCCAATTTCATTGAAAGCCTTTTGCATCAGTAAGGTGACATCTTTGATGGTCTTCTTCGCAAAATGAACATCTGTACCCTTGAGTACCCATAAATTAATCGTATCACTCTCCAGTGCTACAAAAACTGTTTGTGTAGATATATCAGTTACTATGTCAGAGATCGTACATTTTGATTCAAACGCTAGCAAGTCAGAGTCATATTGTAATTTCATCAGATCCATCAAGGCCTGTGCTCGTCCTTGCTCAGCAACACACAAAGCTTCGTCAGTCTTTTGAAGCTTCACCAGTGTTCTCCAAAGATTGGTGTAAGCTTGTTGACACGCATTACGAAATGATATTTTCCACGCATCTTCCGACTGAAGAAGAGCTCTCACGTCATTGCACAGTTTTACACTGGATCGATAATAATCAAGAGCCTCATTCAAAACACCCGAGAATTCAAAATCACAACCTAGAGCATAACAGGCAGTTCCTTCTCCAGCCATGTCCCCCAGATCTTTGGCAATGCTAAGATATGTGTTGTGGTACTCTATGGCTTGCTTAAAATCACCCAGGCTACGATAAGCATTGCCAAGATTGCCATAGGCACCTCCTTCTCCATCTCTCTGCCCCAGTTCTTTGCCAATGCTAAGATCTTTCTTGTGGTACTCTATGGCTTGTTTAAAATCACCCAGGCTCTGATAAGCATTGCCAAGATTGCCATAGGCAGCTCCTTCTCCATCTCTCTGCCCCAGTTCTTTGGCAATGCTAAGATGTTTCTTGTGGTACTCTATGGCTTGTTTAAAATCACCCAGGCTACGATAAGCAGTGCCAAGATTGCCATAGGCACCTCCTTCTCCATCTCTCTGCCCCAGTTCTTTGGCAATGCTAAGATGTTTCTTGTGGTACTCTATGGCTTGTTTAAAATCACCCAGGCTCTTATAAGCATTGCCAAGATTGCAATAGGCACGTCCTTCTCCATCTCTCTGCCCCAGTTCTTTGGCAATGCTAAGACGTTTCGTGTGGTACTCTATGGCTTGTTTAAAGTCACCCAGGCTCTGATAAGCATTGCCAAGATTGCCATAGGCAGCTCCTTCTCCATCTCTCTGCCCCAGTTCTTTGGCAATGCTAAGACGTTTCGTGTGGTACTCTATGGCTTGTTTAAAGTCACCCAGGCTCTGATAAGCATTGCCAAGATTGCCATAGGCAGCTCCTTCTCCATCTCTCTGCCCAGTTCTTTGGCAATGCTAAGACGTTTCGTGTGGTACTCTATGGCTTGTTTAAAGTCACCCAGGCTACGATAAGCAGTGCCAAGATTGCCATAGGCACCTCCTTCTCCATCTCTCTGCCCCAGTTCTTTGGCAATGCTAAGATGTTTCTTGTGGTACTCTATGGCTTGTTTAAAATCACCCAGGCTCTTATAAGCATTGCCAAGATTGCAATAGGCACGTCCTTCTCCATCTCTCTGCCCCAGTTCTTTGGCAATGCTAAGATGTTTCTTGTGGTACTCTATGGCTTGTTTAAAATCACCCAGGCTCTTATAAGCATTGCCAAGATTGCAATAGGCACGTCCTTCTCCATCTCTCTGCCCCAGTTCTTTGGCAATGCTAAGACGTTTCGTGTGGTACTCTATGGCTTGTTTAAAGTCACCCAGGCTCTGATAAGCATTGCCAAGATTGCCATAGGCAGCTCCTTCTCCATCTCTCTGCCCCAGTTCTTTGGCAATGCTAAGATGTTTCTTGTGGTACTCTATGGCTTGTTTAAAATCACCCAGGCTCTTATAAGCATTGCCAAGATTGCAATAGGCACGTCCTTCTCCATCTCTCTGCCCCAGTTCTTTGGCAATGCTAAGATGTTTCTTGTGGTACTCTATGGCTTGTTTAAAATCACCCAGGCTCTGATAAGCATTGCCAAGATTGCCATAGGCAGCTCCTTCTCCATCTCGCTGCCCCAGTTCTTTGGCAATGCTAAGACGTTTCGTGTGGTACTCTATGGCTTGTTTAAAGTCACCCAGGCTCTGATAAGCATTGCCAAGATTGCCATAGGCAGCTCCTTCTCCATCTCTCTGCCCCAGTTCTTTGGCAATGCTAAGATGTTTCGTGTGGTACTCTATGGCTTGTTTAAAATCACCCAGGCTACGATAAGCAGTGCCAAGATTGCCATAGGCACCTCCTTCTCTATCTCTCTGACCCAGTTCTTTGGCAATGCTAAGATGTTTCTCGTGGTACTCTATGGCTTGTTTAAAATCACCCAGGCTCTTATAAGCAATGCCAAGATTCCCATAGGCACGTCCTTCTGCAGCCCTTTCCCCATGTTGTTTGGCAATACGAAGATCTTGCTTGTAGTTCTCTATCGTCCTTTTTATCATTTCAATAGATGTAATTAATGCGAAGAACTTGCTTGCCTTTCATCAAGTACATACCTAGTAGAGAAACATTAAAGTGTATATGACAGATATTTTTTTATTTGCTTGATCGAATCTACATAGGATCCTGATATGAAAATCGAAAAAAAAATTCCATAT